>NW_012194522.1:278164-303090 GCF_000504015.1 Erythranthe guttata
AGTGCTCCATATTATATATGCTATATGATTCATCACGCGCATGAAAGTGCTGGGCGCGTTCGATAACCCAAACGGCATCACCAACCATTCGTATAAGCCATCTTTTGTCTTGAACGCTGTCTTCCACTCGTCCCCGGGTCTAATCCGAATCTGATGATACCCACTTCGAAGATCGATTTTTGAAAACAGCTTCGCACCTTCCAGCATATCCAACATATCGTCAAGCCGCGGAATGGGAAAACGATACTTTATGGTAATCCGATTTATTGCTCTACTGTCGACACACATCCTCCAGCTGCCGTCTTTCTTCTTCACTAGTAGCACAGGCACCGCACACGGGCTCATACTCTCTCTAATAAACCCCTTTTTCAGCAGCTCCTCCACTTTCTCTCGCAAAACCTCACATTCTTGCGGATTCATCCGATAATGTGGCAGATTTGGTAGGCTAGCACCGGGCACTAAATCAATGTGGTGCTGAACGTCTCTCATAGGCGGCAACGAATCCGGTAGGTCATTGGACACCAACTCGTCAAACTCCGTAAGTAACGGTTGCACACTCTTAGGAATTTCGACGGTTTGTTTATGAACCTCCTCTTCCTTTTGAATTCCCAAAGACCTCATCATCGTCACGTATACTCCGGCTGCTGATTCGACATCTTTTATGAATTCGCTCTCAGATTGGGAGACCACAAAAACTGGTTCTTTTTCCGCTATTCTGGCAGGCTTGACCGTCGACTCCGATCGGGGTAACATCACAATCTTGCGCCCACCCCATTCAAATATGCATGAGTTTTCTCTCCCCTGATAGGTCATATTAACGTCGAATTGCCAAGGCCGACCGAGTAGTATGTGGCTAGCATCCATGTCTATCACGTCGCATGACACCTCATTGGCATAGTTCATTCCTATTGAGATAGGCACACGACACACTTCTGTCACTTTGACTGTTGGTCCTCTCTGAACCCACCCAATAGTGTAGGGGACTGGGTGTTTTTCCACCGGTAACTTCAAATAATCTACCAATCTTCTCGCAACAAAATTTTCACAACTACCATTGTCAACTATCAGATTGCACACCTTCTTATTAACTGAGCACTGAGAACGAAATATGCTATTTCGTTGGTTTTGCTGCATCGCCGTACAAAGAACTCGTTGCACCACGCAGTTAACTTGCTCTCCATTCTCCTGACTATGATATTCTGCCGTATCCTCTTCTTCTTGAAAAACGTCTTCATCGTAACCTTCTTGATCACTCTCGCCTCTCTGCTCCGACCCACCTACTAAGTTCACGGGTCTTCTCTCAGGGCACTCGTTAGAGCGGTGCCCAGGTTTGTGACATCTAAAACAGTTTCCAGGGACTGGTCTCGCATAAGGATTGTTTGTTCGAGGCTGAACGGGCGTGCTCGAACTACCGGCACCGGCTCTCGTCTGGATCTGTGGTGCCCGTGTTGGCGGGGCAACAGGATTAGGGTTTTGGGATACGAACTTACCCCTATCAACCGACGGTGGTGCATAATTTGGCGGTCTACGATAATTATTCACGTTGTTCCGTCGCTCAAATTCTTCTGCTCGCAATGCCATACTCTGCGCATCCTGGATGGTATAAACTGGCTGCAAACCTATTCGGTCACGGATATTAGCTTTCAACCCGTTCAAATACCTGGCCACTTGCTGGTTCTCCGACTCCCTTAAATTATTTCGATCTGCCAGCTTCAGGAATTCTGTGGTGTATTCGTGTATAGATCTACTACCTTGCGAACAATTATGGTATAAATTGTATAAGTGTTGTTCATAGTCGGCCGGTAGGAATCGATCGTGAAGAAGCCCCTTCATCCTCCTCCAAGACTGCACTGGGCCCTTCCCTTGTCGAGTCCGTGATCGCTGCAACTGGTCCCACCATACAGCCGCACCACTTTTCAACTTGTACGCAACCATCTTGACCATCCTCTCGGGTGGGGTGTTCATCACATCAAAAGCACTCTCCACTTCGACCACCCAATCCAGAAAATCCTCTATGGAGAGGTTTCCATGGAAAGGTGGAATCTCAGCCCTTGTCGGATACTCGTCGTACTGCCTTTGTCCCTGCCTAGGTTGATTTCCGTCGGCTATTGCTCTGTCGTTCTCATCCAAGTCTTCGTCACTGTCCGGGTGAAGATATGGTTGGTTATGAATCTGATTCCTAACATGTGCACCTCGGGCTAATTCCCCAGCGCGCGCTATATTAGGTTCGCCCCTCCTGTTGTTGCCATTGAGGGCAATTCCCTGTAGCAACTCCCGAAGTTGTTGCAGCTCACCTCGAATCTCTACTCGAAATTCCTCTATAGTCTGTCGAGATTCTTCTCGAGCGAGCTTGACTGCTGCCTGAATGTTATCAACCTCGAGGTCATCGCCATCGCGGTTGTCGTCTCCTTGTTTCGCACCTTTCGCCATCTAACCAGGAAAAACCTCGCTACTGATGCCAACTGACGCAGAACGGAAGCACGGTAAAGAATTAATTTCTATGAATTAATCCTATCGAACACGGTAACTCTGGAATCCACCAGATAATTGAGAGAAAACTCAAAAATTTTATTAATAATGAAAGATGCTGAAAAATAAATCCTAGAGCAACTATTTATACTAAAAAAAACGAAAAACCTAATCAAACTAGGAAAACGAGAAAATTACCAAAAAAAAGGAAAAACCTAATCAAACTAGGAAAACGAGAAAATTACCAAAAATAAAAATAAAATAACTCCTAAACCTACTAGAATACCGAAAGTTGGAAACAACCCAACTTGCGGAATTCAAATCCTAATCAAACTAGAATTCCGACTCCGCCACCTCTGCATCAGGCCTTCCGGAAACAAGTTTCTATTCTCCAACGAGAACAAGCTCGTCCATTCATGGTGGCCAAGAAACATGGAGAGAGTATTCCCCACGTCACTGCTTACGTCAGCCAAGGAAGAATCAATCAAGATGAGGAAGCTTCTCCCGGGATTCATCAAACCCGACTCGTTGCGGAACTACGTCGGGGTTATGGACTCCATCGCGAGGGAACACCTGGAAACTCATTGGGAATGCGGCGGCCGGGATAATATTGTGACCGTTTTGCCCCTGGTGAAGAAGTTCACATTCGCGGTTGCGTGCAGGTTGTTCCTGAGCATTGACGATCCCGTGCACATTGCGAGATTCGATAAGCCTTTCCGTGTACTTGCGGCCGGGCTTTTGTCGGTGCCGGTTGATTTTCCGGGGACTCGTTTCAATCGTGCTATTAAAGCTGCCGATTCGATAAGAAGGGAGATTTTGGAAATAATCAGGCGACGGAAATCCGTGCCGACGGCCACCATCGTTGACCGTCGCGATATTTTGGCCCACATGCTGACGACGCCGGACGATAACGGGAATTTTATGTCGGAATTGGACATCACCGACAAGATTGTAGGGTTGCTTATCGGCGGCCACGACACGGCGAGTATCGTCATCACTTTCATCGTCAAATATCTGTCCGAGCTGCCGCATATTTACGATAAAGTCCTTGAAGGTGAGAGACTGTTGTCGGTCAGGTCATTGAGATGCTACACTGGGTAAATTTTAACCATCGATGTGGTTAAATAACCACTCACTAAACACATATACACATGGGTGTATGTGATTATGTGCAGATCAACAATTAATAATTACCCGATGTATTTCACCGAGTGGAGCATCAAATAAACCTGATACTGACAACTAGAGCTCATATCCTCTCTTTTTCTTTTTCTTTTTTCTTTTTTCTTTTGTTTGGGTAAAATATTTAATTTTATTAAAATTATTATATTAATAAATATATTGCACGTGTGGATATAAAAAAGAGCAAAGAAGAGTAGGAGATGGGAAATCAGGAGAAATGCTGAGATGGGAAGATATGCAGAAGATGAAGTACACGTGGAATGTGGCCTGTGAAGCTATGCGGCTGGCCCCACCACTTCAAGGCAATTTCAGAGAGGCTATTACTGACTTTACCTATGCTGGCTTCTACATCCCTAAAGGATGGAAGGTACAACTTCTACTTCGAGTGGTACTATTCAATTTTATTGACCATCGACTCGTTCGGTTATATATATATTGGATTAAATATAAATAGATGAGATTGAATCACAATACCTTCTGAGTAACTAGTTTGTTTAAACTAGTAAGATGTTCGGTTCCTTAGATTATATCTTGTATTAAATCTGTTAAATTCTTGAATTTTATGAGATTCGGCTATAAAATCTATGTGCGAATGAAATAGTAGCATTTAATTGTGGGCTATAATTTTATTTTTATTAATTATTTGGATGTAGTTGTATTGGAATGCAAATACAACACACAAACATGAGGAATACTTTCCGGAACCAGAGAAGTTTGATCCGACGAGGTTTGATGATGAGAATGGCAGCTCAATTGTTCCGTACACTTACGTCCCATTTGGGGGAGGGCCGAGAATGTGCCCCGGAAAGGAATATGCTAAATTGGAGATACTTGTTTTCGTATATAATTTGGTGAAAAAGTTCAAATGGGAGAAAGTTATTCCACATGAAAAGATAGTCGTCGATCCAATGCCCACGCCTGCAAACGGACTTCCCGTTCGCCTCCATCGTCATATCTGATAATATTCCGTATATCTATAATATACATCCTGTTTCAAGATGTGCTAAATAAATGCTACTGCTTGTAATCTATATATGCAATAATCAATCGAGTGGTTTAATCATTCGAACTTCGAACTTCAAATCTGCAATAACAATTATCTGAGAAGGAAAAAAAAAACGGGTATATTAATCGAAATCCTAAAATCACATGTTGTAGATTCCCCGAAAATTTAGGGCTAACCTCACTTGCTACCTTGTTAAAATATCCTTTGTGACAGTAGGATCTGGCAAGAGAATCTCCCGTTACACCGTTATACAAAACCGTAAGCTTGGGCCTCTAAAAAACTAACAATAATTCGTAATCTCTTACTACAACATAGGCAAGAAAACAAATACAAGACTGGTCTAAAAACTACCAGGATATTACATGGACAACACAAGTTCCCGAATCTCTACAAATTTGACCTGCTCCAATGTATGTTTACAACGCAAAGTAAACCATGTTCACATCATCTGCAGATGAATGTCAGCAGCCTGCTGAGCTAGTTCGACAACCATAGCCTCGTCGAAGAACTTATTAATGCTCACATCCTCAGACATCCCCTGACAAAATCAATACCAAAGTTAACTTGCTGAACTTATGTAGTAAAATAAAAGAAGAAAAAAAAAAGTCGCGAAGTTTTTAAAGCCATTCCCAAAACATAAACAAATGTTGGAGATTTTACATTATACAATAGTCCTCAAAGAAGTAAATAGTTCAAACAAGGTACTGCACTACACAAGAATAGACAGTCAACTGTTTCTTAGGGACCAATTGATGCATGAGATGAGGAAAAAGAGTAGATAAAGGGGTGATTTAGTATATACCTTGCGACGCCTAGTCTTGACCATAAATTCACGAGCCAAATGCTGGATTGGAGCTGGCTCCAATGGGCGTAGAACTATACTTTTATCCAGAGGATCTCCAGGGACAATAGCCCAATGATCGAATGCTGATAAGCAGAACGCCTGCCCCTGAGTGTGATACCTCAGGTCCGTTTCGAAACCAAAGGACTCTATCACAGGTAAAAATGCCTAAAGAAAGCAGAAAGAAACGGGGTTTAGTGAATTTAGTTAGATGCACGGAATCATATAATTACAATAATTAAAAAAAATATATATTAGTGTGTCATTAAGGAGATGAACTCTTGTCACGAACCTTGACGATGTAAGCTGGAGTCCCTGGTTGAGGAACATCTGCAGTGACGTGACCACGTCTACGTGATAGAACCGTGTATATTGCAGAAACACAGTCTATTGGAGTTTGTATCTGGAGACAATATCCA
The DNA here is from genome assembly GCF_000504015.1 of Erythranthe guttata. The sequence goes on from NW_012194522.1 coordinate 284,082, forward strand.
TTAAATTAGTTACCACAGAATAAGTTACTGAAAGGACAGCCAATTGTTATCATTTTCCACTTTAGATTCTAAATAGAGTATAGTCCTGATGGATGGCAAGAAGCTGCCATCTTCAGCCGATTCAAAAATAATATTTACACGTGAACAAGTATCACTTTAAAACTGAGAGAGTAGCATATTGTAACACAAGCAAAAACAAATAGGAAGAAAACCGAAAGTCTATTTGTTATTGCTTTTTATAAGACTGAATAAAAGGATCAGAGAAAATCATTACCTCCACGTAGTAAACTGGCTCCATGAGTCTAGGTGTTGCCATGAGGAAAGCTGAATAGGCCACTCGTCGAGCAGTAGGAATGATCTGACCAGTACCACGATTCAATGGCTCAGGAGCAATTTTGGCATCAACTATCTTGAACTTCACATTTCTGATTGGCTCGTCACAGAGTGGGCCTTCACGAGCCCCCCACTGAAACCTGTCGGAGTGCAGCATTGTCACAAAAGTGAAAGCAGAAAACAACCAAGAAAACAAGAATGATCTGAAAATTGACTTACCCTTGAACAATAGAGTCTTTACAAGCGTTAAGCAAGCTCTTATCAACTTCACTTGATAGTGTATCATCTAATAATATATTAGGACCCTGAAAATATAGATAATATCACTGTTTAACATCTGGTCAACACTTATGAAAGAGTGAACTCAATCAAGGATATTATCGGCCAGGTAAGTTAAAAGTTAAGAACAAGAGCTGCCCACCAGAGATAATTGACAATAAATCTGATGTGTGCATTCAACTCACCTGCTTATCAGGACCAAATGCCCAAATAGACCTTGCAGCAAGCAGATCCCAGTCATATTTTGTCTGAAAAAAGTCACCAAGCTTCTTCCTTGGCCAGTCAATGCTTACAATACCATTCTCGATATCCTCAGCAAGTCCTCTCTCCAGTGGCTCCGCAATCTAGATTTTGAGAAGCAATAACTAAGTACAACATCTATAGTATGATCTCTAATAAATTATATCAATTATATATATATATATTCCGAATACCATTGTAATTTTATTTTTCTTGTTTGGAGTTTCAGCAAAACATTTCATTGAAGAGGACTCCACGACTGTTTCACAGAATGAGACAACAGGATCTGCCACCTATTTCACATAGTATTCAAAAAATATCAATACCATTGTGAAGAACCTGTTGAACTTCTAATAAAGTAGGAAAATCAGTAAGGAAAAAGAAAAGACAGACACACCTTGACTTCCACTTCTGAGTAAAGCTCCCTGAGGTCCTTCATTATCGAATCCAAGTACAATTCTCCAGTACCTAAAATAGTATGTTCACCTGATTCCTCAACCTTCGTAATAGCTAATGGATAACTCTTGCTGATCTTCCTAAGACCCTCCACCATTTTTGGCAGCTCGCTCGGATTCAAAGGCTCGGTGGCAGTTTTCACCACAGGAAGAGTGTTGAACTGGAGTGGCCTGAATATGTGGACATCCTCATCGTATTCTAAGTTGCAGATTGTTGCAGTCTTCATGATAGAGGCATCCACACCTTCAATGAGAACCCACGAACCAGGTGGGGCCTTGGTAATGGGAATCCTATAACGAGCTTGATAGACCCATAATTTCGACACTTCTTTCACTGTCATGTCTTCCTCGTCATCCGGAGAATATCCCTCCCCTAAAACACGTACAGCCTGTCCTGCCATTATTTCCCCACTGTAAACTCTGCCAAAGGCATCAAATACGCTACAGTCAGCTTTCGGATACAGTTTTGTTATATTAACCATTACAGGACCTGATGCGTCACAATCCTCCATAGCCTTGTAAATCGCGGAATCCTTTGGCCCAGTGTAAATGTGCTCAACCTTCCGCTGTGCAGCATCTTTAGCAGATGGGATGTGTTGAACCAGCATGTCTGTAAAGCCTGTTGAACTACCGAAAACTGAGCTGCATGCCAATCTTAACAGAGGCCTGACATTCAAACGATAAGCTGCGTTACTCAAAGTCACGCCAAGTTCACCAAGTGTAGCCTCCACGCTCTTCTTGTGTTCTCCAATTACTTGGCTGTATATTTTATAAAGAGGCTCGAGCACAAACTGGACAAAGGACCGTTCTGCTCCACTGGGAGGTTGTTTCTTCTTGAAACTTCTGGTGTTAGGATCATAGTAGTAATCACCCCAAAGGCGAGAAGCAAACTTACTAGCATCAAACGGAATACCATGGAGCTTAACATAAAGCTTAGCGAATGAATGCAAGGTGAAGGCCCATCCTGCACTGCCACTTGCAAAACAAACATTTCCAAGAGCAGGATCAACAACTTGAACGTTTCCAGCAGTTGAAGATGCAGCTGTTATGTGGTTGTTGATGACTTCAATTGTGTGCCTTAGCTTATGGTAGGCGTCCTTTGGGGGCAACTTCAGCTCAGTTATCAATCTGTCAACCTGATTATATAATTCAGCTTAAAATTAAATTGCAGATTAAAGAAGAAACCTCTTCGAGAGCAAAACTCAAGTGATGAAAACATATGAGAAACACTGTCTTATAAAGCGAAATTCAGTTCGATATATCACCTTGTTTATTACAACAACTATGGGGAGGCGTTCCTGGATTGCATGGCGTATAGCCCGCTCTGTGTTTACCTGTTAACGGGATGGAAATGAATTACATTAAAAATGAACCAAGCAAATAATGATAAAATTACTTACCGAGATTCACCGTAACTTTTATAAAGAAGAAAGTCACAAAAAAACACTTGCAGTACTACAGCAGAAAAATCTTAAAAAACGAGATCTGCTTCAGACGGATTGATCTGCCATCACAAAGTCATTTTAGCAAAACCCCCAAGTCACTTCACACACCATGAAACTCAATATGAAAGCACAAGGTCACTTAATGACAATATATTGTGAAAAACTGCTAGGACTGGACGATAGAGGTTCTAGTACTAGCAGCAAAATCGACAAACTAAACTAAATGAGAAATAGAAGGTAACAACATGCTAAAGAACTCATTATCTTTAACTTTTCTCAAGACAGAGACACGTAATCAAAATAACATCCTACTGCACAATTATCTAAGAAAGCTTACCATCACTCCTTCTGCAGCATCTACAATCAACACTGCACCATCAGCAAGCCTAAGAGCAGCAGTCATCTCATCAGAGAAGTTAACATGACCAGGCGTATCCATAATGTTGCAAAGATACGACTTCGAATTGCTATCCTCGAGAACAAGTGACATAGGAACTGCCTTAATCGATATCTTCCTCTCCTGTTCATCGACCCTCGTGTCAGTGTACCTCATATGCTTTTCGCTGTGCTGATCAAACGTCGAAATGTGATGAGTCTGCTCGACCAACATGTCCATGAATGTCGTCTTTCCATGTTGCAAGTTACCCACCAAAGCAACATTCCTGACCAACTTAGGGTTCGACATAAGACCCAAAAGGAATTCTGTTGATACATAGGTCGATGAATCCTTTACACCCACCTCAAACTTGAGGTTTCTCACAGGCTTAATGATTGGTTGTTCGAGTGACTGCTCATCTTCATCCATAACTAGGGTTTCAACTTCTTCACCATAAACCTCCTCGGCAGTCGGGTAGTATTTTTTGTCCTCTGCCAGGACGATTTGACCGTCCATGTCAACATCCTCGTTTGTTGTAAGCCACCCGTTCGATTTTCCAGGGCCGTGCTCATTTTCAGACATAGGCTCGTCATCATCAGTCCTACCAGGGAGTTCCTCCTCTTCCTCATCTCTGTCACTCTCTTGATCAGACTCAATTTCAGGTCCGATATAGTTACCGAACTCGTCATACAAACTATCATCCATAGCTCTATAAAACTGCAAATATTCAAATTCCTGCATTAACCAACTCGTAACAAGCAATAAAATATAATTTACCAAGTATAAATGAAATCCAGACAACTCTAGATACAATTGGGTCTACAAAAATCTCCAATCCTAACAATATTCATTCACAGAACCCACTGTAGAAACAGAGGCTTAGCTTTAAAACGAAGTACACATTAGGGTTCTACTCATGGTTCACCGGAACGCCGCTATAGCGGCCGGAACGGAGTCCACCGCGACAAAGTTCCGGCATATAGCGGCAGGCGTGTTCTAACATCTAAACGAAGCAATTTATCAGCCGGAACGGCAATATAAGCGGCTCGCGCGCACCGTGGCAGCGATTTACCGTGTCCGTGGTGTAACTGTGTTCTTCGCGGCGCGGCAGAAATGGATTAGGGCTAGTGAAGCCGACAATTTTATATTAGTTCTGATTCCACTCAAGTTTTCAAATGCTTCAACTTAGCCCCTAAATTTTATGATTTCTACTAAGATAAATATATTTATTCAAAAAATCCATTGTTGAAACAGAGGCTACGAACTCAACTTCAATAAAATAAGGGCAGAGAAGAACATCAAAATGCACAGAGAAAAAAAAACGCACAAATCTGAAACTCGAACAACAAGTAGAAGAAAACCAGTACACTTACCGTATAAAACAAACGGCGAAAATAGACGGCGTCAGCACGACAGGGTCGGCGCCGGAGATGGGCGAGTCACTGAGTCAGGGTAGCACGCTGGCGAGTGTCGACTGACTGAACGAAACCTATTTGAAAGACGAAACTTCTTTTTTCTCGTCTTCGATTATTTTTTTCTTATTTTTTTCTTATGTTTGCATTTCATTTATTATTTTTGTTTTATTTTCATTATTTACTTTACTATTATTTTATTAGTCGGCCCGGCCCAAGTCAACTGGCCCATAGCATTATGTATAACTTTTAATTTATTAGTTATTTACTTTACTATTACTTATTAGACCCGGCCCGGCCCAAGTCAACTGGCCCATAGCATTATGTATATTTTTTTTTTATTTTTTTTTATTTCCATATCTCTCTCGTGTTGTTGATTTTTTTTCAATTTTCTTTTCTCGCTCCAAAAGGCGAAATCCCTCGCCCCCAGGGTCAATTTTCTTTTCTCAATGTAAAAGGTTCGTTTGTTATGGTCTAAGACATGACATTTGTAATAGTTATTTTCATATTTTTTAACAGATTGATCGTCGAGGGCGCCACCGTAAATCGACGTCTCGGAATGATTCGAAGAAAGCATACAAGAAAGTTGCTATCAAGAATCATCCATGCATGTGCGGTGACTCCGGGAAGATATCGATCAAACAAATTTAATCTTCGAATTTTGCAAGTTCTTTTGTTTCTGTGTTGATGAATTGTTTGGGTCCATTATATTTTTTTTCTTTCTGGTTTGGTTAGTTTGTGAATTTTTATTTTTTTTATTTGGTGATTTGAGTTTGTTATGTGATGTTATGATGTGATTGAATATGCAATATGACCCTATGTTCCCCTTATAGTGCTGAAGTGCGGTGTTTGGCTAAGCTTATAAGTTGTTAAAAGGAGCTTATAAGATGTTTTAGAGGGGATAATTACACTTTTGGTCCTTCATGTTTTGCCCGATTTCACTTTCGATCCCCCTTGTTTTAAAGTGAATAAAGTCCACCTTAGCTTCAAGTTTCAATTTTGAACACTTTTGGTCATCGCCGTTACATGTCCGTTAGCAAGTAACGGAAAACACTATTTCAGAACAAAAATTAGAAATTTTTTTTTTGGGGGCTGAAAAATAATTAGAAATTTTAAATAAACTACTTAATACTTATGATTAAACTTTTAATAATATGAAGTATAATGAAATTTATTTAGTTAATTTCTTTTTTTATTATTACAACATCAATATTTATATGGGGGCAAAGTTGATATCTTTCTCATAAAATTTACTATTAACCTTGCTAAGATTTGCCTGCTCCAAGTCACTGATAATGTTGTCGTCAATGTATACAGTGATCTGCTGTAGCAATGGAGGAGTCGAATGAAAAGCTTACTGCTTAGTGTCCATCAATTTGTTTTTTTTTTCTTTTTGTTTTTCTTTTTTTGAATTCAACAGTTTCTTACTTCGGCGGATGTTGAATTTAGGACGAGTCAATTTTCTGGAAATAGAAAGCTCAATTTGCACCTAGGGTCAAGTTGCAATTTGTCAGTTAGACAAGGGTACAAAAGTTAAAGGATCAACGAAAACAAAATTATGGGGAACAACAATGGCCATAAAAGTTTTGTATCAATTCGAATTAGAAACTACTGTTTTTATTCATAGTCCAAACAAATAATAAAGGATAAATTATAATCATCTCTGATGTAGGTTAATTTACAAAAAAACCCTCTTGTTTGGATAATTACATCTACCTCTCAACTATGATTTTTTCTTACACCTCCACACTTATGGTGTCAAATTAAACATAATCATCTAGATTTCGTGGAATGTGCTCTAGTTTGAACTCGTTTTGTGTAAAAATACAGTTTCGGATGCACCACAATCTGATATATACAAGCAAAAAAAACACATATTATGATCATCTTGCTTCAAAATGTAGAGTTCTAATGGGATAAAACTGGTACAAAAGTGATAATAATACATATAATCTCGAAAATAACACTTAATTTGAAACTGCAATGGTGGACGTGTAAAAAGATTTATAGTTGAGGGAGCGGTTGTAATTAACCAAACAGGAGGGGTTTTTTTGTAATTTAACCATACCTCAGGGGATGGTTGTAATTTACCCTAAATTAAAGAAAACAATAACTCAGATTGAAACAGACAAAACGTGGGATAATTGAGCCTTGGTATTTGAAGATTACCAGGCCACCATTTTAGAACAAAACTAACTTTTGGTGCTTTTTATTATAATTTTTATAATTATTAATTGTTATATATATATATTCACTAAATCATTTTTAATTGCAAAAGAATGTAATTAATCAAGTAGGGCAGTGTTACCTAACATTGCGCCTTTGATTATAAAAATAATACTTTGTGGAGGAAATGGGAACTCCAAACACTAATATAATATTACAATTTACAGTCATGTTGGCTGCATTTGTGATGTAAAATAAAAAAATATGCCCCAAATCTCACCGTAATTACTAACTAGTCCTTAGGGAAGTTGTGGCTTTTGTAGTAATATTAAATATTAATATATATACCATCCATCCAAAACTTTGTATTTTGTTAATTTGTTTGACCTAATCATGAAATTTATTCCATTTCTTGTAACTGTAGTATCCGCCCCTAATTCAATCTACAGTAAAACTTCGATAAATTAATAACTACTGCTTAAGTAATAATTTATATATCATGATTATGACTCAATGAAAACGTACTAAATTATTAACTTAATAATATAATATTTCTTTAAATTAATGGGATTTATATTATTTTATAAAGATTTGATTGTAAATAAGTTAGATCCGATGCTCTAACTCAGCAGTTTATGCGATATGGAAATGACGAAAAGTGGAATATTTGTTTACATAAGGGAAACTTATAAATTACAATCCTACCATCTAATTTTAAATATTCTTTTAGCGATTCGAAGTTTAAAACTTTGTCTCGTCGTAATTTCAATTTAGCTTTAATTTTAACGCCGAATACACATTATTATATTATTTAAATACTAATAATAATTTTTAAATTTCAAAATATTTTTTTATAAGTAATAATAAGTTTTAAATACCCGCGCTCAGAGAAATTAATAGTTTGTTCAATGCTATAATCGGTGAACTTCATCAATTAAGTTATATACATTCTACTCCACATGTATATACATATAGATCCATACATATTTTATACACATCGAGACACACACACACACACACACACACACATATATATATATATATATATATATATATATATATATATATATATATATATATATATATATATATATATATATATATATATATATATATATATATATAAATCGAAACACCAATAGAAGTGAAGCACACCAACCATGACAAATTGCAGGCCATGGCATTAATCTTTGTTTTAATTGCTGCAAAATCTAGCTGCATCTGTCCATCTCGTTTTCGACATCGACAAACCCATAATTATTATAAATTTAATTAATTAATAAATTTATTTATATATTAAATACCTCATTTTTATATTTCGAAATTAATTTGAGATATTTTAGCTCTTACGTGATGACATTTGAAATGATCCGACGGTTGAAATTTTTAAGTCAATAAAAGGTGACGTAGAATTCAATGAATTTGGGGTTTTTTTTAATTTTTTTTTCTTGAAAGTCTAATTATATGAGCTGGTTTCTATTTTTAAACATGAGAGAAAATTGTACATATGTGTACATTATGATTATCAAGTAATTTGTAGCCACTATATTGGAATAAATGGGTAGTGTAATTAGTCCAACCCGGTTTATATTTGTCACTCAATCTCAAAAGTCTTTTGCCTTGTCAAAATAAAATAATAAATTTTAATACTGGGTCTACACGCATCCAATGAAAAGTATCGGATGATCTTGCACCATAAATCTTGCTACGCGTGTTTATTTACATCGAGAGAATATAACTGCAGATCTGATTAAATAACCACTCATTGCATCAACATCGATGTATGTGTATTTATGCATAAATTTATAACTGAAATTCACCCAATATAATTAATAACCAAGTGTAACATCCAATTACGAGTGAAACCATTTTTTTTATTTTTTGTTAGACTTAAAGTCCATGCACTAGAGTTGACTCAAGGGGTTGAGTCAACAATTACAAAATTTCACGAGTCAGAAATTTACCACAGACCTATACATGCATGCCCTATTAAATTATAGTGTAACATGGGATTTCAATTTAAAAAAATAATAATAATAATTAATTAGATGTAAGTTCACACACAAAATTCTAATTTCAAGACCGGCCACTTTCGTAACGCAACCATTGTGTGTGCCCTTAGTGGGAATGTGTTTTATCACATGAAAGAAAATCAAAGCATCAATTTCCAATCATGTTTAAATTCAATTGTTTATTAATAAAAAAATATTAAAAAAAAAATCAATTAAGAATATATTTATTGCCCACCGAATGAAGCCAGCCAAAGTAGGACTTCCACTAACAAAAATGGCAAAATTAAATCTTAATTTATTAATTAATTTAGCTACCCTAATTTGACCTTCACATACATCATAGAAGTCAAAAAAATTAAATTAAATTCCAAAATTTAACATATTTATCCACACTAAATTTTCTTTTCATGTGTGCTTATAAATATACCAAACTTCTACACCATATTTTTCAACTCAACTCACACACAAATTAATAGTAACACAATGGAGGTATTCTATGTTTCTCTTCTTTCTCTTTTCGTGGTCTTAGTCTCGCTCTCCCTTCACCTCGTCTTTTTCAAGAACAAATCAGGGGGCGGCGGCCGAGCCGCCCCTCTCCCCCCAGGAAAGACCGGCTGGCCGGTTCTCGGGGAGAGCCTGGAGTTCCTCTCCACGGGATGGAAAGGCCATCCGGAGAAGTTCATCTTCGACCGGATAGCCAAGTACTCATCGACCGTCTTCCGAACCCACCTCCTGGGCGAGAAGGCGGCCGTCTTCTGCGGCGCGGGCGGCAACAAGTTCCTATTCTCGAACGAGAACAAGCTCGTCCAGGCATGGTGGCCGAGCTCCGTCGACAAGGTGTTCCCTTCATCCAACCAAACCTCATCCAAAGAGGAAGCCATCAAAATGCGTAAAATGCTACCGAATTTCTTCAAGCCGGAAGCCCTACAACGCTACGTCGGTATAATGGACCACATCGCCCGCCGACACTTTGCCGACGGGTGGGAGAACAAATCGGAAGTCGTCGTCTTCCCACTAGCCAAAAACTACACCTTCTGGCTCGCATGCCGCCTCTTCGTGAGCGTCGAGGATCCGCACCTCGTCGACGAATTCGCGGAGCCGTTCAACCTACTGGCGTCCGGTTTGATCTCGATCCCCGTAGATCTGCCCGGAACGCCGTTCAATAAGGCGATAAAGGCGTCGAACTTTATCCGGAAGAAGCTGATTACGATTATTAAGCAGAGGAAAGTTGACTTGGCGGAGGGGAAAGCTTCGCCGACGCAGGATATATTGTCGCACATGCTGCTCACGTGCGATGAGAGCGGGAAATTCATGCATGAACTCGATATTGCAGATAAGATTCTGGGTTTGCTTATCGGCGGCCACGATACTGCTAGCTCTGCTTGCGCTTTCATCGTCAAGTATCTCGCTGAGTTGCCGGAGATATACGACGGCGTATATAAAGGTATATTTATTATTAATTATTAATTAATTTCTTGATTGAATATAATTAGTGTTGATTTTGGGACCACTTTTCCAAAAAAAAATCTTATACAAAATTTTATTTATGTACTAATATGGTAATTTATTTATAAGGATTATTATTTACGTGCCCCACTAGCACAAAAAATTTGCTTGTTACTACGAAATTTTTTGCTACGGCCATTTACCGTAGTAAAGCTTTTGTCACGCCCGTATATACTACGAGGCAAATTAGTAGCAAATGCGTAGCAAAAACCTTTTTAGTACGAATTTGATACCTTTTGATACGGTTAATCATCGTAGTAAAAAACAATTTTTTTACTAGTGCCCGCCAAAAAAAATAAAAATAAAAATAATTAAATTAAATTGTTTTGGAATTATATGTTTTGGATATATGTGATTGAATATAAGATTCCCTTTGGTGGATTATTATTGGTCACTACTCATGTTTGTCTAATTTTCGGTTATTATTGGTCACTAACTCACTATTCATGTTTGTCTAATTTTGCGTAAGTTCACTGTCAACTTTTTTAAGGTAATTTGTTGTTATTTGTAATGGATGAATTTGAATCATGGATCTAATATGAATATCTATTAAATAACTATCCACCAAGTATATATATATTTTGGTGTTTGTGTGATTGTGTAAATAATCAGGTGTAACATATAATTTTCTCAATTTCTTGCCATGTTTTATGTGATATAAAATCGATTTATTAGTAATTAACTTTGATGTTATGAAATATTGTGCACAGAGCAAATGGAAATTGCGAAATCGAAGAAAGAAGGCGAGCTTTTGAACTGGGACGACATTCAGAAGATGAAATATTCATGGAACGTTGCTTGCGAAGTGCTGAGGCTCGCACCGCCTCTCCAGGGCGCTTTCAGGGAAGCCCTCTCCGATTTCATGTACAACGGCTTCTCCATCCCCAAGGGCTGGAAGGTAATTTCGGACTAAACAATATTAAAGTATTTCATTACTATCAGTTTTTCAGAGATGATTTGACTGCTATTACAGAAAACTAACTGTTTTTTATTTCGTGGATGTTTGCAGATATACTGGAGCGCAAATTCGACGCATATAAATCCTGAATGTTTCCCAGACCCTAAGAAGTTCGACCCGTCTAGATTTGACGGGTCGGGCCCCGCTCCGTACACATTTGTACCGTTCGGTGGAGGACCGAGAATGTGCCCCGGAAAAGAGTACGCTAGATTGGAGATATTGGTGTTCATGCACCATCTCGTGAAGAGGTTCAAGTTTGAAAAGATGATTCCCGACGAGAAAATCGTTGTTAATCCGATGCCAATTCCTGCCAAGGGTCTACCTGTTCGCTTATTCCCTCACAAAGCTTAAATCTTTTTCTTCTTCTTTTTCGATTTTTTTTTTAATTTGTTGTTATTAATAAATAATTGTTTTTTGTTAAAAGTCTTGTAATTTGTATACGTTGAAGCAGCCAGCAGAAGAAAACTACTTTTTTGATTTTTTTTTTTTTTTTGTGTATTTGATTTTTCCTTCTTTTGTTTTCTAATATATAAAAATGGTAATTTTGTGAGTGATGTGCTGTCGATTTCTTGGGAGGTTTTTTATACTACACCCCGTGAAGATTTTTATCGTTGATCTACACACACTAAATGGGTGTGTGCGTGCGCTTATGAATGGTAAAAATCTACCCGCTATATTTCATCCGATGTAGTATAGTATAAACCAATTTCTTGAATGTATAAGAAGATTAAGACAAATACGTGTGTATGTATGCTAAATATATATCTTTGATAATACATTACAAGTAAAGATACGTCTGATTTTCTACAACGAGTTCTGTTATCTACCACGTTTATAAATCTACGATGGTATGCTACGTAGTGAAATTCATATGCGAGTCAGTGAGTGACTCGTTTTAGACGTTTACGCCAAGTCGATCAACTCAAAGAACATTAACTATATATATATATATATATATATATATATATATATATATATATATATATATATATATATATATAACTCTTAAATTTCACAAGAAAGAAAAAAAAAACCTCTAAAATTCACCAATATTAATTAGGCCTCCAGGTTTGAAAGTTTGGTAATCTTTCATATCATCATACCAGCCGGCCGCCACCCCCACCCCTTACCTTTTTTTTCTTGATGACCTTTTGTTTGTTTTGTGAAGGTTAATTAGTCCACTTATTTATTTATTAAATACATTAAAAGGTTAATTAGTCCACTTATTCATTTGTTTAACAAAAGAAAAGGTGAATGTGTGACTTTGGCCAACTATGTGCATTTACACCTACCAACTTTTGAGCCTATTTAATTGATTTAATCACAAGCTGAGAAATTCGATTTTGACCCGATTCCATCACCGTTTAAGGTTAAACTAGTTATTCACCCGTGCAATGAACAGATGAACCATTTAAAAAAAAATTACGTTTAGATTATATAATCAAACACAGATTTTGAATGGTTAATATGTATAATACGATATAATTTAAAAAATTTAAGAACAATATCCATTCAAAACAATATACATTCCATTTGATTTAAGTACCGAATTTTTTAAACATCATTCACTTTCACATGTTTTTCAGGAAACATCGATCCTAGCTGGAACATCCACAACTGGAAGATAGAACTTCGTAACTTCGCAGCTAGCATACACTTGGTCCATAAGTAACACAAATGCAATAATATACCAAAACCAAGAGATAAACAAGTTAATCATGACAAATTTATAAATACACAAATCTTCTCTATTACCACTATTTCATTATCTTCAATCCATAAACATTTAATTTAAAAAAAAATAGAGAAAAAAAAGAGAAAAAAAGAGAAAGAAAACAAGCAGTTTGTTATCATAATACACAAATCTGAACATAAAATTAGTCATATCCTTTCCGATTCTTTACTCTGTTCTTACTTACCGACCGATGCATTAACAACTTTAATCTGCAGTCATAGGTTGACTGATGCAGCACCTGAAGCGAGCTTTTCTGACAGTTGTCATAATCTCAGTCTCTGCAGCCTCGAGCATTCTCACGACCTGGGCGAATGAGGGCCTGACATCTGGATTACCGTCCCAGCAAAGTGCCATTATCTGGCTGAGTGCAGGCAAACAGTCGTTGGGTATGGTGGGACGTACCCCTTTGTTCACAACCGCAAATGCCGCCTGTACGGCTGTCATATTCTGGAAAGGGAGCATCCCTGTAATAAGCTCCCACAGTACTATCCCGAAGCTGTATACATCCACTTTCTGCGTGTATGGCCTGTGCTGTATCATTTCCCTGCAATTTCAGAAAAGCAGAAAGTATTTAATCACTAATCAAATTCGTGACGCGTGTAAGTAGAATGTAGACCGTCACATGATTGTGCCGTTAATGAAGATTATTTAATGCCTGAAATAAGATGAGTAAATGGAAATAAATGCCATGGAAGTCATCACTGATTGGACATGTGAGCTATACATGTTGTTAAATGCATCAACACAAACTGCATCTCTAAAAGAAGCTCGTGAAATATCAGCCGTTGACTTTGTAATGACTTCCCCAAAAAGGTAAATGCACGTAAATACTATTACGTCTTTAAATATTTGGTCAAAAAGATAATAATCATGCAGAAAAACTTTCAAGGGCTATATAATGTTTGGCAAGACGATTGATACATATGAAGTCGGATAACTGGGTGATGTATAAAAACCACTTTGGCTGTCGTTGAAGAAAAGAAACTCTCGATATAAAATCATCTTTCACATTCCAAGAATTCAAAAACGTACTTCTTTCAAAAAGTGCATACCTAACATACAACATATTATACAATTTGAATGTCGCATATTTCCACTAGATTTCTAACCAAAGTTACAGAAAATGAAATGAAGTATAATATGACGGCTACAAGAAAGAAACTCGTTAAATGCATCTTCGGTAGATTTTCTGGTTAACGAGATGTGATAAATAATGATGCCGCAGAATAAATACGTCAAAATTTGGCACCGTAAGGTAATCCAAGGTATCACATATTCAGATTCATTCAACCAAGTTTAACGTTCCACAAAATCTTTTGGTAATGTAATTAGTAACTAGTTTAGCTTCATATTGCGATGCTGACTGGACCAAACCATAAACCCCGTCCTGAAATTAGAAAATTACTTCTTATCCTGTTTAAGTTTTCGGAAAATGTATCTTATCCAGTTTTAGGGTTCAAGCTATTAGCATGATTAGGTTTCCTCTAAATTCTACTCCAAACTAAGGCAACAGTTTTTTACTTCGACTTCACAAGATCTGACATTATCAATGATATGCATTCACGATTGTAAATAAACTCAGGAAATTACAAGGAAAGTCCTTAAAAATTGATTCCATAACCAGCATATGCAGCAAGATGTGTGTAATCCAAATTAGTAAGTCTCGATCAGCTATAAATTTTCAGGTAAATTATTCGTGGAGGATAACAACTTATAGGTAATTTTTTGCTTCCAATTCAATCAGTATTACAAAACCGAAAACATCAACAGGATGGAACTTATTAACGTAGTATCCTTTCATTTTAGTAGTTGAGCAAAGCGTAATTAACAGAACTAAGCTTTATAAGAAGCTCACAACTGAAACATCTAACTAATATCAATATAAATGGATAAACATGCAATCGGAAAAGCCTCAAAAGGTTGAAATTATATCGTATTACTAAAAAAAGATTAATGTCAATCCAATATCGTGCTGCATGTCCAAAGAGAATAAAATGTTTTTGGGTTACCATAAACCTGTTCTTCCGATTCCTCCAAGAACTGAAACAAACCCGAAAACACGTAGTAAAATAAAAAACTGCAGACAGAAAACCAACCACCAATCTAGCTAAAAATGAGATCCCAAACTAATGGGACGCGAATAGCACCAATGGTTCTTCATCTTTCTTAACATGATAATGACCTGCGAGTCTCCGAAAAAGCAAAGACATGATCACGATTATCTAATCACTGTCATATGTGGTTCATTTAAAGAACCTTAGAGGGCACCAAGTAAAATTATAGTTGCTTCGAATGAAGAGGCTGAGAATAACTCTTTAAGACTACCAAAAAAAAAAAAAAAATCATATACCAAACAAGTCAGCACATATAAATTGTCAATGTTGAACTGCACTTAACCTAGTATGAAGTCAATTAATAAGTTGAAGAAACAAATAAAGACTGCATGTGCACAACTCCCAAAAAAAGGGGCAATAATGAAAACTAGAACTCATGGCAAGGACAAAGAATAAGAAACTTACGGAGCCATCCAACGGTACGTGCCAGTCTCCGGTGTCATCCCTTCAGTCTGCACCTCTATACGAGCCACCCCAAAATCCGCAATCTTGATAGACTTGTCAGCAGAAATCAGAAGATTGTCGGACTTCAGATCTCGGTGAATCAAATTCAACTCATGAACATACTCCATCCCTCTTGCCACATCCAAGGCCTGCTTCACAGCCAACTTCAAGGGAACCGCACGATTTTGACGCTTATTCAAAAACTGGCGCACCGAACCTCCCTTGGCATATTCCGTCACAATGCACCACACCATCGGTTTGCGGCATGCACCAATAAACCGAACAATATTCGGGTGCTTCAACCTTGCAAGCATCATAACCTCTTGCTGAAATTGCTGTTCCATTAAGTGGGCCCTCTCTAAATCATTCTCTGGCCTCTCTAGTAGCTTAATTGCAACATCCTCACCATTGTATGTGCCTTTGTAGAGCTTACCAAATGCCCCCTGAGCGAAAGCGGGGCCCATGTTGAGCTTCCTCAAGTCAATTGTCCACTCATCGTAATTACCAAGCCCCTCTGTTGGATAACGAGGGTCGATCAAGGCTTGAGCTAGGGCGTCATCACTCAGCCCATGAGAAACTCTACCATGGTTAACACTGGCGGCAACTGAGTAATTGTTGACATGCTTTAGACCTTGGTGACCTAAGATTCGAGTGTGGGAATCGTTAGATCCGACACTGCTGTTGTCCATTGACATGGCGACTGAGCCTCCACCATTGCTCAGTTGCAAGCTGCCGTAGCTGTCGATCGACATGTTTGAACCCTCGTTGAGCTTGCGGTAGAAGTGCGAGAAATCGTAGTTTTCATGGTTGTTGTTTAGGCCTATGATTCCAGTAAATTTCGGAGTCTCCAACATTTTTTTTTTATAATAATTCTATGACGTTTGTGCAACAGAAAAATCTTGAGAGTGTTCTTATATCTTCTGCATTAGTATTTGCAAGCTCGGCCTAACTGAACAAGATCCCTACAAAAGAATCGAACAGAAGTTAATGGAACAAATTTATGAGGCAGTCGAATAAAAAACCCAAAATTAAAATCAAGAATAGAGCATGTACTCATTGGATAAAAAAATATATACAGATATAACCCTAAGAGCCACATAAATCAATTGGAAGTTCAAACAATTGTTTCTCAAATTAGGAGTTCAAACAAACTGAAACGATCAAGCCCTAGTCACTCATTCACCTCTCAATTCCTTTTATTCTCTTATGTTAGACTACAATTCCGTTCAATAAAACCCGTTCCACCACATCAAGTTCAACTTCACAAAAAAATAATCGAAAAAAAAAATTAAATCAAAACTCAGCTCAAAACCCCCACAAATAAAATCAGAACTTTTCCCGAAACGAGAACTCAATACAGCTCGCCAATTTCTGGTCGCAAAAGAAAAATTAACAAACAGTAAAACCAAATACAGCAAATAAAAACCTCATAAACCCTAAATTGCTATCAAAAGAATCAGTGATCAAAGCGAGAAATTGAGAAATGAAACAGAAGAACACACCTCGATCGAGACGGTCCAACACTCTACTGAAACTCAGTGAATTCGCAGATTTCCCCTCCTTCTCACAAGCCTTTCACCCTCGACAGAAGAAACACGCGAAGATGGAGTGAAAAAACGACGAAGTCTGACAGGGACAGTTTCTAGAGAGAGAAAGTAGCAGAGAATGAGATAGAGAGAGAAAGAGAGAGAAATGAAAATGAATGGAAGTGTATGCAGAGCTCTCTCTATTATTCTCTTTTTATTTATTTATTTATTTGTTATAATATAATAATATTATTTCTTTTACTAACTAAATGGGAATTTGCTCCTGTGTATCAGCTCACAGATATAGTTCTGTCTTAATACTAATTTGTGGGGCCCAAATGGCGAGAGACCTAATTGAAGCCGTAGATGCTGACGAGATTTGTCTAATCTGGACCGTTGATTTCTGGGCCAGCACTAACGATTACTCACACGCGTCCGTCGTTAGCGTACTGCGCGCGTGGGACAAATATTTTCGGTGGGGTGGTCGTTTTGACTGTCAAAACAAGAGAAACAATCCAAGGTGCATAAAGCACAGTCTTTTATTTTATTTTTTATTTTCTATTAAACATTAGTTTAATATATTTATCAAAAAAAATAAAAAATTAGTCTAATCTCAAATATATATTTGATTTTCCTGAAAAATGTTATAAACACGTATATATGAGTTAGTAACTTAGTATACATAATTAAATATGTTTCAATCGACGTAAAAATTTGTATTGAGAAATATTTATTGGTGATAGACACGGAAATTTTGGGATAAATCACGAATTAATAGTCTGTTATTAATTTGGATTTTGAATCGAAGTCCATAATATATTGGCTTTACAAATGGATTGGTCCTTGAATAAGTATAAATTTGTGTTTTATGGATTATCTAAGTTGGCATAATTTAAGGCAGTAAATCAAATTGCAGGTATTCAAGTCCACTAAGTTATTTTATTTGGTCTTCTTAAAAAATGTAATAAACACGTTTATATAATTAAAAATATGTTTTAATTGATATACAAATTTATAATTTATAATTTAATAATGATACATTTCATTTAATTACATTTTTAATCATAATTCGTGTGCAGTCTATTAGAATAAGTTAACAAGAAACCCGTGGAGGGTTTGTAGCCAAACAAGAAAATATTTTTCATCCAAAAAGTAAATAACTTTTTTCTCTAAAAATTATATATAGGGGTAATGGCAAATAGGCCCATGACAAGGGCACTTAATTAAAAAAGGGACATCCAACTTTTTTGTTTCTCAAATAAACCCACCCCATTCAAACTTATTTGCAAATAAGGAAAATCCCTTTATATATACCAAAATTACCCTCAATTCATTGAAATCCAATTCAACTCCAATTTCATGATTTACACCCCAATTTAGCCTAATTTCATCAATTAACCAATTTTAACCCTAATTTCAATTTTGACCCAAATTTTAACCCTAATTCTTATCAATTCCACCCATTATGCTCTAACTTCTTAAATATTACACATTGACCCCGGATTTAAACAAATATATCACATTAACCCCCAAAACGTTTTTTTTTCAGAAAATAATTTTTTTTTTTGAAATATTTTTTTTCCGGCCAGATTCCGGCGGTGACCCTTTTTTTTTTTTTTTTTTTTTTTTTTTTTTTAAATTTTCGTTTTCCCGAAATTTTTTTCCGACCGGTCAACGGCCGTTGACCGCCGGGTCTCCGGCGTTGACTTTTTTTTTTTTTTTTTTTTTTTTTTTAATAATTTTGTTTTTTCTTAAAAAAAATATTTTAATTAATTTTACTGTCTTAGCTGCTAAATTACTGTCTCCGGCAGCTATTTAACTGTCGGATACTGTAATTTAACTGTTAATTGACTGTTTTTTTTTTCTTCAAAAATATTTTTAATTAATATTACTGTATTCGTTGCTAAATTACTGTCTCCAGCAGTTATTTAACTGTCGGAGACAGTAATTTAACTGTTAATTGACTTTTTTATTCTTAAAAAAAGTATTTTTTAATTAATATTACGTA
>NW_012194522.1:306084-334677 GCF_000504015.1 Erythranthe guttata
AAACGTGCAAGTTCTTTTACACATACATTCATTTCATTTCAAGCAAAGTTCACTAGGTGTGTGAAGAAAAAATATTTTTTATTCGGATATCCCTTTGGAAAAATCAAGTAAAACCATAGACAATAAGCCCTTCATTTATTTGGAACCCGTTTCATAAGTGGAATCAAACCACACACTCTTCATCTCAGTTTTGAGGTACCGGTCCCTCATACCCTGTGCTTATTCGATCTATGTTTTACAAAGACTTTCCAATTTTAAAAACGTGCAAGTGAGGTTAGTACATACTTTCATTCATTTCAAGCAATTTGATTAGGTGTGTGAGAAAATATTTTTCGTTCGGATATCCTTTGAAAAATCAAGTAAAATCATAGACAATAAGCCTTCATTTATTTGGAACCCGTTTCATAAGTGGAATCAAACCACACACTCTTCATCTCATTTTTGGTGTACCGATCCCTCATACCCCGTGCTTATTCGATCTATGTTTTACAAGATTTTCCAACTTTAAAAAAAAAACGTGCAAGTGAAGTTAGTAAATATTGATCTTCATTTCACATATTCAAAGTTAGCTTTCACATAAGCACACATATTTCCACATATTTTCACAAAGGCACATAGTTTAGTCACACAATCACAAAAGCAAGTAATACACATAACGACTCAAGCAAAGAGCATAGATCACATATAGCAAAACAACTCAAAGCATTCGGTTATTTATAATTACTATCTCCAAGTTTTATTAATTAAAGTTCAAGCCCTCTTTCTCAAGAGACTTGAAGTTTTCTTTCAAGTAGCACCAAATTTCCGTTTATTTCATTTTCTTTCCAAAATATTCGAACCATCAACAATTCAATTACACAAACCATTTTTATTAATCTTGTTCTCGATTTTTATCTTCGTATATTATCTTATTACTCATAGATCATAAACCATGGATCGTAAGCTTCCTCGACCCGGAGGGAGTACACTTACAACCACGTAGGTCGATATATATATATACACATAGAAACATATACTTATATATAGCACATATAGATTACAAATATATCATGGATCAAGTACTTTCTTCGACCACGCAGGTTTACGAAAACCATGGGTCGAAGTTTCCTTAAGATCACGCAGGTCTAGTATATATATAGATACATACATACATACATAAAAATTAAATTACAATATTATTCTTAGTTCTTCAAGAGTATTTCAATTAAAGTTTAGATCATTACATGCATGGATGATCTAACAATAAACAATTAAAGTACTTTCGGCCATTAAGAACAAAGAAGGAGAAATAAGAAATAATATTGGTGAAGAATCACTTGTAGCAAGAATATGAAATTCTCACCTTAATCTTCTTAGAAAATTGGAAGGGTGTTCTTTCCTTTTCCTTTGGCCAAGAATTTTACTCTTGAAAGAGAGATTTTGGGGCTTTCCTACACTATAATTTCGAAAATAGGGAGAAGAGGAGAAAGAGAATTTTGATCTTTGATCTCTAGGATGTGTGGAGAATATGAGAAAATTGATGAAGGCTTGGGTTCTATTTATAGAGTTGTGGGAGACTCGCATGCTTAATGATTAAGGAGTGGTCTTTTTGCAATTTAAGCAAACTTGGGGATTATCTAGAGGGACTTCTTTGCAATTTCATTTAACTATCCAAAAAAGAAATTAAAAAAAAGGGAAAATCTTAATACACATGGGTTCACCTAGAGGAGGGTTGTACTCAAGGAAAATTTTGGTCTTGTGTTGTTGTTGGGTGCTAAATAACAACACGCAAGTGCACGTATCGCAAACAAGTAGTAAAGTAGACTCGTGAGAGTCGGATGTCGATCCCACAGGGAATACGCAAATTATTTAATCCTAAGTACCAAATCTTAACAATTACGATTTTTATCCAGCCTACGCAGGGTTGTCAAATTAATTAACTAAATAAATTAAACTAATTAAGAAAGCAATTAAACACGAGAGAATATCAATATAAAACGGATCTAGGATTTTATCTTCCCCCTATGCGATAGTTCTTCACCCAATTAATCTCCTATTATGCAAGTTACGATTTCCGATTATTAACCCAAGACACGAAATTATTCATAACCAGCTGTCGCTGCGCTATAAACCTATTATTCATAAAAGATTCACTATATGTCTATGCAAACCTAGTATAAATAAAGCATTAAATAGCAAGTCTCGTAAACGGCTACCTAAGGTATTATCTGTATGTCTACGATAATACATGCAATCAACACACGCATTCGGTGAAAAACTACTCGAAGGCTCTTCTATCTCTGTTCTAATTATTAAAACGATCTGTCAATCAATTCTAACAATAACAACTAGCAACATAAGTTAGCTACGCTCATGCACTAAATACGATCAAGATAGACGAACTAATCGAAGAATTAAACTTGCATAAAAGTAGAAAAATAGGTTCGAGTTACCACATAGAGTTCCAATAAAATCCTAGAATAAA
The DNA here is from genome assembly GCF_000504015.1 of Erythranthe guttata. Next base: position 308,549 of record NW_012194522.1, read on the forward strand.
AACTTAGCTACTCATGTTCGTAACGAAAAACATAATAAAAATACGAAAGTTCATAAAAACTAATAAAAGAGGAAAACTAGGATGAAGAGTCGTCAATTCTTCGTCTTCGTTCTTGAGCTCCTTGATTGCGTGTAGAAAAGATAAAAAACTACAAACTAATAATAAAGATAAAAGGTAAAAGATCCATCTAATTGTGTGCTCTTGGCCTTTAAATAGGGTGCAAAAATATAATAGGGCGGGTTTCCTTGTGTAATTAAAATTCCTTCACTGCGCCTTCACGTCCATCCGGACGGCCGTGCGAGATTATGCTTTAAAATCCGCATGGCCGCGCGGGCTTTATTTCTGCAGGAAATCTGATTTTTTCACTTTTGGCCCACTTTTTCTCTGAATTTGCAGTTTTCACCCCAAAAGTTGTCAATTCTCCAATTTGCACCTAAAATACAAATTAGCCATTTTAAGCACCAATTATCATTAAAACACACCAAAAGCTCCAATTAAAAGGTACAATTAAGTGTATAAATATACACTTAACAGTTGTACCATGGTCAAAATTGAGGGATGAATAGGAGGAATTTTCTATTTCTATTTAAGCAAATATGTGATTTAAAATTCTCCTAACAAATGAGTACTAGCAATATAAATGAGTATGATTAATCTCTAGATACAATAATTAACTAATATGATCAATTTAAATTCGTCCAAAATTATTTCGGACTAATGCATTCTATATGAAATTTCACCGGTTATCACATAAATAAAAATCTTAAACTAATAAACGCACATAAGAGATAAAATCACGTTAACTAAATAGATGCTAATTAATGAAAACTTAAATTATCGGAGACGCGGGGTGTTACACGAGGTTATTAATTTATCGAAATTCTCATGTAGTTCAGTAGACATATAGCATAATAGCATGATTCTAATAAGACATTTGAACCATGTTTGGTGTTGTTTTATACATGTAATGTATTGCTACAAAGGTTAAAAAAATATGAACCATGTTTCAACATTTTGAGAATTGATGAAAATGTATCACGAGAAATTGTGCGTTTAAGCATTTGTAGGATGGAGCATTAATTTTAACATTCAAGGCTTTCAAAATTTTGAAATGAGACACGTGTCAAGTTCTTATTAGTCCAATATTTCTCGAAATATTACATCTGATGAAATAAATCGGATGGTTTCGCAGTGACCGGGGGCAGAGCGTTAAAATAGTAGCAATGTAGATGGATGGACGGAGCTACAGTGGCGCGAGAAGAGGGCAGATGTTGAACATGACGTTTTTTTTCGATTTTGTGTCTTATTTTTTAAAGATTTGGACATGTTTGGTAACTAATTATGTATATATATTGGGAGAAAAAGAAAATACAAAATTAATTAATGAAGGGCATTTCAGACATTTTGAATGTATATCGAGCTAATTCGACCAAGACAAAAGAAATTTACGAGCTAAAAACCCGAAATTTTGTAGTCAAGAGGGGAAATTGGATGATTCTGGTATAATTCTTACGTACCAGAGATAACATTATTCTCGTCCGTCAAAGAAATGAAATCTTTCGTTGGATTCTGTCTCCTTCTCCTTGAAGATTTGTGGCTTTCACAATTTCAAGAACTGGGCCGATAAGAAATTGAAGTATGAACTTCGCAACTGCTATTTCAAGATTCGGGCTGTTGAAACTGACCCGACCCGGGTAATTTTTTTTTTTTCCTAAGATTTTCAGACACATGTGCTTGTTGGTTTTTAGGATTCTTGAAATCTTAAATCATTTCTCATTTTCCATTTGCATTCATAAATTGTTTGGAATGATACTACTAACTACTAAGTTTGTAAAAGTTTGATAGTTAAGGAATAAGGCCTTGTTTGGTTGGTAGTATAAGAAGAATAGAAGAGAAGAGAAATAATAATACGTAGAATAGAAACCCCCATTGTGTTATGGGTTGATTACATGGAATATATATAGAGAAATAATGCTAGGTAACAGAGTTTGACTAGGTAACTAAATCCTAACTAATCTAGGTAACCGAATCATACTAGAATCCGAATATTACAAGAGTTCTATAATATAATATTCTCTAACACGCCCCCGCAGTCGAAACGTGACGAACGTGAAGACTGGACAATCACTTGCTAGCACGCTCCCGCAGTCGGAACGAATATACTTCAAACGTGGAGACTGGAAACTTCAAACGTGAAGACTGGACATAAACCGCGAAACACATCGCTAGAGAATTCCTCTGTGGAAATATCTGTCCAATTGATAAAAAAATATAATAATAATAATAACGGGTGAGAGAAAAAAAACACTTTTTTTTTTTTTTTTCTTTTAATCGAGATAGAGAAAAGAGATGAGAGAGGGGTCGCCGGCCATGGAGAAGAAGAGAAGCAGCGGCTAGGTTTTAGCCCATGGAGAAGAAGAAGAAGAAAAAGATAGAGAAGATACACCACCGAGAGAGGGAGAAAATTCGGTTTGGTGGTCGCCGGCCATTGAAAAGAAGAAAACGACGGCTAGGTTTTAGGCATGGAGAAGAAGAAGAAGAAGAAGAAGATAGAGAAAATAGATACACCATCTATGAGGGAGAAAATTCGGGTGGTGTTCATAAAAAAGATAGAAAAAGAAAGATATTAGGAGTACCACCACCGGGGGAGGGAGAAAATCGGGTGGTCACCGCCATGGAGAAGAAAGACGGCTAGGTTAAAAAACCTAGAATAGAAGAAAGAGAAGAAGAGAAATAATAATATTACGTAATATAATAGAAAATAAATAAAAATATTAGAGTACCACCACCGGGGGAGGGAGAAAATTGGGTGGTCACCGCCATGGAGAAGAAAGGCGGCTAGGTTTTCACCGCCATGGAGAAGAAAGGCGGCTAGGTTAAAAAACCTAAACCTGGAGCTCTGATACCATATAAGAAGAATAGAAGAGAAGAGAAATAATAATACGTAGAATAGAAACCCCCATTGTGTTATGGGTTGATTACATGGAATATATATAGAGAAATAATGCTAGGTAACAGAGTTTGACTAGGTAACTAAATCCTAACTAATCTAGGTAACCGAATCATACTAGAATCCGAATATTACAAGAGTTCTATAATATAATATTCTCTAACAGGTAGGATTAGCCATGATTAATTGACTTCGTTAGATGTTTGGTTAGTCCAATAACTTTTCGAGAAAATGGTTCTAATTTTGGCTAATTGGGAGATAAGTGAATTTTCGTAAGATTTTTTAATCTTGTTGACTAATCAAATCTTGTGAACCAAACGAAGCTTAATGTGATGAAAGTATCTCAAGTATAGAAACGAAAGAGAGCGAAAAAAAATGTCGATAAATTTAGTGAATTTCTTGAAGCAGCTAACATACTGAAGTGTATGTATATATACGTACGGATAATCTTGCCTTGTTTCTGATGTTAAAAGTTCTGTAGCTGGAAAATGTACCAGCAGAAGAAGGTTCTAGAACATGGCCTTCTCCACTCGACGAGGTTCCGTTTTGGAAGCGAGAGTTTCCTTCTTGGAATAATGTCACCACGGTGGGCCCCACAGGCATCCGTAAAGATTCCGATTCCGAACTCATCCACATTGTTCACGTGACTGCCGAGATGGCTCCGATAGCTAAGGTGGGTGGTCTCGGCGATGTCGTGACGGGGCTGGCCCGCTCGTGCATGACGCGGGGCCATAAAGTCGACGTTTTTCTGCCATTCTACGAATGTATCGATAGGGAGCAAATCGAGGAATTGAAATTGATCGACACGTACAGCTCGTACTATGACGAGAGGTGGATCGAAACTCGTTTGTATGGAGGGGTAGTTTTGGGAATTCATGTGATGTTTGTCGAACCGTTGAATGATTTTTTTAAGGGAGAGAGTGTTTATGGAGGCTCGTACGACGAGACGGAGGCTTATTTGTTCTTCAGCCGTGCCTGCCTTGAATGGTTGCAGGTTTTTTTCTTTTTCTTTTTTTATTTTAAAATTATTATTATTTATTTATTGTTGTCTCGACAAATGTTGATAATTTATTACAGGTTCGCGGAACGGAGCCGGATATTATTCATGTGCACGAGTGGCAGACTGGCGGTTTGCCGCTGCTGTACTGGGATATGTATCATTACCTTTCACTTAAGGTAAACATATTTCTCTTGTACTGATTATTTATTTGTGTTTGCAATATTTTTTCAAAGATTGTTCGTTCGTTACGGAGATTTATTACATAGGTTATGATTCTAGAATCTTTACCCGTAGAAATCACGAATTGTTTTGACGATCCACAATATGGAGCACTATGGAGAATGCAGGTATGTTGCCAATTTTTTTCTTTTTTTTTTAATTATCACTATTATTATTATTATTATTATTATTATTTTATTTTTTTATTTTCGTGTTAATTAACGAAGCCGATGTGGTTCTTTGTTAGACAAGAGCAGTTTAGCAAGTGTGGTCTTGACGGATCTGTATACGCAACTGAAGAAAAGGTGAGCCTTTTGAAAACATATTTTTACGTGTTGTGTGTGTGTGTGTGTGTGTGTGTGTGTGTCTAGATATAGGGGTTGTTCTTAGCTTTCTAAATCACGCACCGAAAGAAATTCGTAGTCGAAAAAGGACAGCGATTATAGAATATTTTAGTTGAGCTCTGTTTTGGTTTAAAATGGCAGGCGGTAGATGATCGAACTATCGGGCATAACCCCGAAAGATTAAGTTTACTAAAAGGAGGGATCGTATATAGCAATGCGGTCGTGTAAGTTGCGTTTGGATTCAAGAATTCGACATTTGACGAGAGCTTCTAATTTATATCTATTTTAATTGTAATCTCCAGCACAGTTTCTCCGACTTATCTAAAGGAAACACTTTGTTCGGGATGGCTAGCTGGCACGCTCATTAGACACCGTGACAAGTGAGCTCCTCTACTTCGGATATCTTTCGATTTTTTATTTTTATTTTCCTAATCTTACATTATGTAAAATCGGAGAAAAATTAAAAAGCATATGAAATATTTTGATAGGTACTTTGGTATTTTAAACGGGATAGATACCGAAATATGGAACCCTGCAACGGACGCATTCTTGCCTGCTAAATTCGATGGTAATTTATTCTTACAAAGTTATATTTCAGTTGACATAATTTTGAGGTGCATGTGCGTTTTTCGGTTATCTTGACAGCCAAGAAAGTTGAGGGGAAAAAACAATGCAAAGTTTACGTTCAAAGAGGGCTCGGTTTGGATCCAGAAGGGGATACTGATAAGGTGCCCCTGGTTGTATGCATTACTAGACTTGTTGCTCAGAAAGGTCTTCATTTGATCACGAACGCTATTGCTTACGTCAATCTACTTGTAACTCTCTCTCTCTCTCTCTCTCTCTCTCTCTCTCTCTCTCTCTCTCTCTCTCTCTCTCTCTCTCTCTCTCTCTCTCTCTCTCTCTCTCTCTCTCTCTCTCTCTCTCACACACACACACACACACACTAACTAACTAATCATGAGAATTAACATTAATTAGGGTGGACAAATGGTTGTTTTGGGGACAGCTCCAGATGCTCGGGTTGGACGCGAATTCGAAGCTCTTGCTCACTCGGTAAAACATATACTTTTTTTTATAAATTGTCGAAAAAACACAATTTCTATATTGTATCAAATTCCATAATACATACATTACGTGTATCGGGCTGACTTTCACTTCTTGTAGCACAACCAAGGTTCCAACATCCGAATTCTTCTCATGTATAGGTATTTCTCCTTCTTGAACCTTATTTAATTAGCTCTATTTTTATTTTTCTAGAATAAAAATATTAACTTATTTATCTTTTTCCGACGTGGATTATTCAGTGAGGAGTTGTCCCACATGCTCTACGCAGCTGCTGATATCGTGCTCGTTCCTTCGGTTTACGAACCTTGTGGACTTGCTCAAATGATTGGAATGCGATACGGAGCCGTATGTATTAGTAGTTGCTCCTTCATACATTATTACAAAAAAAATTAAATCATTTTACATTAATAATATCAGGTCCCTTTGGTCAGAAAGACTGGCGGCCTTGCAGACACGGTTTTCGACGTGGATGATCGGTTGCAACCCGAAATGGCGAATGGGTGATTATCAATGCCTTGAAAGTTCATATTATATGCCCGGGATTGAATATACTAATTTTTTTTTTTTTTGGTGCAGCTTTGTTTTTGAAGGAATTGATGAAGGGTCTTTGAACCAGGCAATAGATCGCGCCTTTTCTTACTATCGACAAAGTACGACAATTATTTTAGTTGCTAATTAAATATTTCTATTTTGCTAATTTAATTCGTCGAACTAAGATCGTACGCTTACGGTTTTGTTTGGTGCAGAAGCTGAAGAATGGAGGGGTTTAGTAAAGAAGGTAATGGAGATGGATAATAGCTGGAATAATACAGCAGGGAAGTACATTGACTTGTACAACTCTGTAAGAGTTAGAGATCAATGAAATTTCTCTTTACATACCTTAATCTATCTATAAACGTCCGCCTTATGTTGGTGATTTCCCGATTTTCGAGTAGTTGAAATAATTATTTACTGAACAATCGTAAGTTTCTGTAAATGTTTCCGTGAAACCTGAAACGGGCAAACAACAGACGAAAGTATACACAACTAAGTGAATTACTAACGAGGACAGCATTACAATGAGAATTTTATGATAGAGATGCAAATTATTACACGATCGACAAAACGGATAATAGTTAATAATGTAGTGTTTCGTTCTACTCTCGAGGAGCAGCAAGTACACTGACCTTTCCATAACACATGGCATAAAAAATTACAGAAAAAAAAACAGTTTTGTTTCAAGCTGTCGAAGTTTAGAATCTCGGTTATTTAAAAAAAAAAAAAAATTAAAAAAAAAAAAAAAAAAAAAAGGACAACTATTCATTTGATTTCTGTAATCAAGTAGCTGTGCTTTCCTTCACTTAAATGCCTCCTATTTTGAGGCTTATAGAAATTGCTACTGCCCGAAAAATAATTGCCCTGCACTAAAATCAAGAAGCTAAAAGTACGACTAGTTAGCATCAGGCACGCGAAACCAGTGACCACCCCTATGCCCGAATACCACCTATCTTAACAAGAAATAAATAAGCAATAAACGGCACAAAAACAAAAAAAAAAAAAAAAAAAAAGTATGACTGTCCAAGTTTTCAGCCTTCTTTCTCTTACCTAAGGATTCCAAATAACACCAACTACTCCGACACATAGAAAATTAGAAGAAAAGAAAAACGAAAGGCGCAGAGACGGAGCAGCGCAGAGATGAATGGAAAATATCACCTCAAAGATCCCAGCAAGCAACTATTCTTCTGCCAATTCCCAAACTAAATACGAACAATTCCCAAATCTGCTATAATTATCCGACTGTCAAAGGGCTACTCCAAATCCTTGTTGGAAATATTTTTACTAGCATCTAAATGGAGTGTGTCCGCTAGGTTTTCGGAGAGTTGATTCACTGACTCGGCAACAAGAGTAGCTGTTGCGGTTGTGGTTGAAATGGCCCGTTGTTTTGCTTTCCTCTCCAGCAAGGTTTTCTCACGTTCGTCGTAAAAGTTGAAATCGTCGAGAAGGGATGTCTCAGCGTCGTGATTCTTGAATATTTGTAACATTTCGATTCCCTGTTCCAATTTCACCTGAAATTGGAGGACAACAATTGACAGTTATTATGAGTAGTAAGTAGTAGTAACATATAACAATATTATTCACATGTACTTTGTGTGAGGAAATGAAATAAAACATTTCTGTCTGAAAAACAATCATAAGCAGTCTAACCATAGAGAGAGGGCTCAAATTTGATGCAATCCAATTATCCAGATTGTCTTGGAATTTTAAATTCTATGATGATGAAAATTAAAACTTCCCTTGTCATAATTCAATGAGCAAAAATATCAAGAAATTTCAATTTTTAGAGGCTTGGCTAAGATTCTTCCAAATCCACATCCTCTTTACTCTACTACGAGTAGTCAGATGGTTCTTAAGAATCTCCTCTCTTTTCTTAATGCAAAGTCTGCGTAGAATATATATTTCAGTCTCATTAATTTTTTCACACATTTGTTTAACTTTAGTACTTTAAGGTCGATTTGAGAAGGCTAACCATACTAGTTGACTTTATACATCTGCAAAACCTAATCTATGTTGTCTCCGTACTACTGTCTGTAACAGACTTGAATAATTTATGATTCACGTTTTAGTTACCAATATCTAAAAACATAATAGAAAACTTTAAGGCATTTCATTAGCTCAAAAGAAGCAAAACCTCTTGTGAATCTCGACTGTGCGTAACAGGCTTGTTCTCGTTATTTTCAAGAAGTATGTGGCGAAAGCGGCTGTTTGGCACGTCTTTGATAATGTGCCATTTAACAGGAAACTGGCCACTCCACCTATCCTGCTGCCAATAATCAGCATCATTCTCAAAATCAACAGGCCCAATCATCTCTGCTACACCACAAAATTGTCCGCTAGCATTAACCTGCACCACCAATTAGCAACAATAGGTCAGCATGCAAGCATCCACTCACAAATTATGTAAGACCACACATTTTTCCCATGCAATTATAATAGTCATGAAGCTTAAGAAAATCCTAAGAGAGAGAGAAAAAAAACAAGGACAGCTTTTTTACTGCACCTAGGTAAAATTGAGAGAAAAACAGAAATCTAACCGAGAACAAGAGGAACACCGGACAAATGCCTTCCATTTCCTTTGTTTCACAATAGGCAGCATCCAACTTCCGATTTCCAAGTGGTGTGCTGGCCCAAACACTGTATTTTATACTTTTGTGGATATTGTCCTCGCTGAACGATTTGATAACAAAAAACTTCGCACGGTCGTAATCCGTTATGAAATCTGGAGAATTGAGATGGTGGACATGGAGCTTAGAGGTGGATTCAACATCTTTAATGTCCGCGGAAGAATCCTCTTCAGGAGAACTTTTGCTTTTGGGCTTCGAAGCCCTAGGCCCTCGGTTTCGATCACTTGAGATACCAAGTGTATCGGCATAAACATTGGAAGTGTCTCGCTCCCTTTCTCGTCTTCCAATTTTATCATTAGCAAAGCGATACTGGTTAGAACTAGACCCGATAGTGTTCTGGTAAGGACTAGTATGGGCATAATTTCTAGCTGAGGAGTTTCCGGTTAAACCAAACCCCTGATATGGTGCCTGCAGACATAAGCAATCATGAGAAAAAAAAAAAAGGAATTAAAAGTAATGAATGCCTCCAACTAGTTTAAAGATGATATACCCGAAACCCGAAACCCAAAACTCCAGAATCTATGCCTAGCATTACATATTTAAAGAAGCAAGAAAATTGAAGGTGAAAATGTGAAGGAAAACATGCACAGAATGATGCAACAAAAGATTTGACAAACCTGTGCAACATTTTGCTCATAAGATCCAAGTATGCCAATAGGTTGATGGTATACAGTGCCAGAAAATGGAGACATGAACCTGTTACTATCTAAAGAGCTAGATCGACTTGGGAATTGATCGTTGGATCCAAACTCGCCATGGTACTTGTAAAGACCATGGCCACTACTTCCAGAGAGATCACCTCCACTAAAAGATCCAAATGGTAGATAGTAACCTGATCCTTGCCCAAAAAACGCATTGTCAATAAGATTTTCTTGGCCTCTACTTCCTGACGACATTAACTCAGTTTGCTGAGCTGGAAATGCGGAAGTAACATGTTGTGGTAGACCAGGTGAAAGTGGTGGCGGATAGTAAGAAGGTGTCACAGGCATTTGGTGCGGCGAAAACAGTTGACCATCAATCATTATCGGAGACAGAGGGCTGGCAAGCGGGGAAAACTGTCCATATGCCATCTGGGAGTCATAGCCATAGCCCGGAGGAAAGAAGATTGAAGAACTATCGTTGTACATTGCCTTTAACAAGATGAAACACAAAATTTATTACCGACGGGTTTCTGTACATATAAATCATGACGAGGCAGAATAAGTATCTATACTTACTGGAGGTATGACGTGCAAGTTGTTGGCATTAACATAGTTTGAATTTTCATCCCAGTTGCCACTGCCATTGTCATAACCTTGAGAAATGCAAACGTCAAGATCAGTACCCTTTATGGCTAGAAATAAAAGAAGACAAAAACGAAGGGACATAAACACGAATCATGAAAAGGCTAGGCATAGTTGCCTTTAATACCACAGAAACAAATTGACCCAACTTTTTATGCCCCGTTTTCGAACCATCTAATTTCAAATTAAGATATTATTTTATTGTCAGTGGAAAGAAAAGGGAGTATGACAGTTTACCTACCTCCTACATCAAGACACCATACTATACTTTTTAGCCAATTTATTGGTGACTAATAATGAATATGTGTATCCAGCTATGTCTTTACCTTCTCCTGTTTTTTTTTTCCTGTGGATTGCGTTTGTGGGGGCTGGTCTTAATGAAGATGTGAAAGGAAAGGACTGGGTGAGTAAGTCTCCAAGTGGCATTGCTAAGTTAAAGTAAACCAAACTTACATTAGGAAAACTCTACCTAAAAACTAATACATTCTTCAGAGTTCGGACTATATACTTGAAACAGTGATTCAGTCTAAAATCACAAGACACCATTATCATGTCATACGGAGTCAATCGTGACTGAGAGAGTTGAACAATGATGAGCTGCTAACCTAGAAATTCACATATTTAAAAGTAGTGCATAATAGATTAGGTGACAAGTAATTGAGTTAGCCATGGAGAAAATCATGTATATATTTATTTTCCTACCCCACCCAATTCTTGCATAGTTACTCAAAAGCAGGCAATCTTTATCAGTAAATTTGGAGTAAACAATTATGTCCGATTCTATATGGTAACTTCTCATTGTCTGAATATTGTACAAAGAAGAAAGTTAACCACTTGGGTTAGTATAATGAACTACCTCCAATATAATAACCCTGTTGCTCTTGAGGGGTATATGTGCTGAACGGATGCATTGTGGCAAGCGATCCACTTGTTTCTGAAGTTGCAGGCTGATCTTTGGTGTTTATTGGAGCCACTGAGATGGCTGCACCCAGAGAAGGATTTGTAGAAACAACCCTTTCATCATTTTGCAAAGGCGGCTGAAAATAGGTTGAAATAGAAGTACAGGAGTGGAGGGAATCAGCTAAGCTAACTAAAACATAAGGATCAAAAGACATAAAAACCTAGTAAGAAGATTGAATGCTGATAACACACCTGTTCGGCCAAATTATGCAGCTCAACAACTCGGTCACCTGCATCCACCAGGGCAATCCATAAATTGTCAATAAACAATAGTAATTATTAGCAACATCCACAAATGGGTGGGGCACATTATTTAGTGAACAATAACATCCAAGAAACTGATTCTTTAGACCAATGAAAATTCAGAAGATGAGTTACATGTTACTTTGTCAAAATAATCTTTTATTTGTTTATTACTGTTATACTGACGAAGATACCGGCTAATTCTCCAACTCATCAGCTCCATGCGATTCGAAGCCATGCGAACTAGGCCCTAAACTTGATAAGTATGTAAACTATTAATCAGCATCTGGGAAATGGCAGCATATGCCCTTTCAGGGATGGGTTTTCTTCCAGTTACTACGATTAGACCAGAAAAGATGAAACACAATGCATACGACGAGGGCATAACCATCCCTACATTTTTGCATCTGATTTGTCAAGAATTCACTTTTACCATTTTTAAATTTTTTTTTACCAAATAAGTGGTTCCTACTGAATTAGCTAATGTTCAAAGAAACATAAAAAGATAGAATTCACAACATTTTGGTTACATAAACCTCAAATCAAAATTCTCCAAAAACCGTGACTTTTTCTAAAGGAATATAATTAGGAGCAACATAAACCCAAAAATACTCAAATAGAAATTCCTCTTGTAGAAACCCTAAACACTAAATTCAACAGGCATAGAATTGAAGAGGAGTCATTGGATGAAAACAACGTGTAAATTGAACTAAATTTGATTCCTTCTTACTCTTGCCTGACCAATGCAATCCAAATCTATAGAAACCCTAAACACTAAATTCAAAAGGCACGGAATTGAAGAGGAGTAAATCAAAATCAAAAATCTCGGAAGAAACGAACGTGTAAATTGAATCAAATTCGAGTCTTTTTCCCAGTTTCGCCTGACCATCGCGATACAAATCTAATAGTCTTGTCGGTGCCCACAAAACTGAAACCCCAAATTAAATAAAAATTAAAAATTTACAGTATCCCCACTGTCGAACCCCTAGATTTTTATTACTCAAATGTAAAACTAGGTCAAATCGAAGTTGAACTGAAGGCAAAAACAAAAAGCAAAAAAAAAAAAAAAAAATTTAAAAAACAGTAAAGACAAAGCTGAGAACGAACCCGGAGATTGGATGGGGGCGAATCGATCGATGCTCTGCTGATTACCGTCTTCCATAGAACTCAATCAAGTCAACTCAAAACTAATTCAATCAAAAAAGCACCAAAAAAAGTTCAGATCTATCGGGAGCTGAATACCTAATCGAAGATCCAATTGGGCGAATCGAATTACTTGAATCGAGTATATCTATCTCGTTTTGCCAGAGGAGCCCTCCTTTTGCATCAAGTAACTGTGAATTTGCTGAACGGAGAGATGCAGAAATTGCTTCCGCGGGAGGGTTTGAAATCAAACACACGCGAAAGGGTTTTAGACAGCCATTTTTACATACATGATATATATAATAATTATATTATATATGCATGATGAATATATTTATTTATGTAATATAAAGTTTTTGGCTTTTATTGTTTGTTAATTTTGCATATCTATTCTTTTTCTTTCCTTTACTCCTTTTTCTTTTTAATAAAAATAAATAAATTTGTTGAGAGATTTGGGATTATTTCATAATATAATATAAGAATTCGCAATCAAAATTCAGTAGTATGCAAACTGCACGAGAGATTATATGCAATTAATTAATTCGATCTGAAAATTATTTTCGATAAAGGAGTTGAATTTGATTCGTTAGATATTACATTTTTCTACCAACTAAGCTACTTTTGCTGATAATAATTTCATGTATTGTATTGTATGTATATAATATTGAAGATATCAACTATTTATAGTGTAAAAATATCCAAATCATGTACCCCTACTACTTTTCCAATTCCATTACAATCTTAAAAAAAAAAAAATTAAAATTAAAAATAGTACAATAGATGATGGAATTGCTAGAGATAATCATGTGCAATATATTCTTCATTTATCAATCTACATCTTCACACATAATTTATGTGAGGAAGAATAATGAAAATGCACCGAATATAGTATTTAGTGAAACGAAAATTAATATGTTAAATACGTTTCAATATTGTTAAATAACGAATAAGTTCTTTAATTAAAATACAAAATTATTAAATACAAGAAAAATAAAAATATCAAAACACATTAGAGTGCTTAATTAATTGGTCCAAGAAATAGCAACACCAACACAACAACCAAAGTAAGATACAACAAGTGTTTTTTCAAAACTGAAACACTGGTAAACAATTATAGAAAACAAACCATAAAAATTAAAACAGATTTTAATTTATTGACAGATTCCAAAATTTGGTTCAAATCATAAATTCCTTTGTGTGGTGGGATAAAATGCGCCGGAGTCATACGGCGATGCCTTAAATAACCGATATTCTTGATGCTGATCGAAGTTATTAACCGATGAATTCGCCAAAGAAACGGGACTATTACTACTACTGGGTTGTTCTGCCGGATTGATGTTATAGTTCGAGTGAAACATCGACAGATTGTTATGCACAATTTGTCCCCCCATGGGAATCGATTTTCCGGCCTCGTTCGAGCTCCACGAGTTTGATGACAGAAAAGAATGAGCACTTAAAAGATTCGGAGCAATCGGAGAACGAGCTGTAGATACAAACTTAAACCCGTATGTAAGTATTAATGTTGTTTCGAATCCGAAGTAGGGAATTTTATTTTTTTTGGAGCAAAATGACTTACATTGGTCAAGAACACCCGAAATATTTGAGGGGTGGGGTGGATCCATGTGTAGATTGGAAATCGAATTACTATGAATTACGTTACTAGAAAAACGCGGCGTTTCTTGAAATATTCCTCCGGGGTATCCATTCATTAGTATGTTTTGTGGTCTTTGATCTGTTCAATTTGCAGTTTTCATGAAATCAAGAAAAACGTGCCATCAAGATATTATGATATTGAATGATTCACCTCACTGGCAGCTTAAATTTTTGGTTGAAGTGAAATTATTATTTGTCGAAGAAGAAAGAAAAGAAAGAGAGAAGAAATTAATCACCATATAATCCATAAGAAAGTCCTCGCGAGGTGAGTTGAATCGACTCGGGACGCACCCTACGCCGCCTAGCATTATGATCGGAGAGGCGCCTTCTGCAGCTTCTCTTCATATCGTCAAACTCCGACAAATCATGCAATCTACATTACGATTAATCACCGATTAAGAACAAGGAAAATAGATCATATATAATATAAAACACAATAATTTACGCAGTTCGCCCAAATCGAGCTGAAAAAGAGATTCAATCAATGAAGAATAGTCCAACCTTTAACCTAATTTAACACACACACACCAAAAAAAAAAAAAACTTACTTGCTGCACTGCTGGCAAAACCGGCGTTCGAATCCTCCGACGACAACCCTAGGACTCTTGGAGTGGAATTCGCAGATTCGATGCCGGCCGTGGTATTCCTTTGCCGACTTAAGGTCAACGCTGCATCCTTCCACCTGGCAGCACGGATTCTGCGTGCTCCGGTGCACCGCCCTCGATCTTTTCGATGAACTAGGAACCGACGACATCACCGAACGAGGAGTACACGTACCGCTCTAATTTAGCACTTTGTGGTAGGAAAATCAAAGAGCCAATTATTTACGCCACGTCAGCACCCCCATTGATGGATGAACTCATGACCTTCCACTACATGTACACACTCTCTAGTATTCATTCACAACAAGCTCAGTAAAACAAGCAAGAAAAAAAAACTAAGTGATATTATATATATATATATGATAATAAAATATTTCTATTTTGATTTTGATTATTATTTTTTATTTTTAAATTGTGGGTGTTCCCTATAGGAAAACAGGCTAGGTAGGTTGCTCCAAGGGGGTAGGAGAACCCACCAAAATTTAAGACAACAGAGACAGGTGTCAAAAAGTGAGTAGTCGAACACAACAATATATTATGATTGTGTTAATTTCCTCCATTCCCATTTAACTTCCTTAACTTCTTCTTAAATTGCGCAACGACTATATGTTCCTGTGTGTCGTCGTCTGGTTATAAACCTATATTCTCGTATAACAGCTTGCAAGACGTAAAACTCTGACTGAGTTTACGGACTGGTTTGAAGTTTGAACGCAACGTGGGACCCGCGTTTGATTGATTATTGTATACGTATGGTTCGACCCCGTTAGCGAGCGTTGAACAGTGACTTAACACACACACCAGACTTTCACCCATGTGGGGTTGATCAATCTCTTTCTGTTTTGGTCCAGGACAAAATTACATTCACCACATGCATGCTGCCTTCTTCATACTGTCCCACTGTATCTTTAACACCACAACCTTCTTTTTTTTTTTTTTAATTAATTAATTAATTAATTTATTTTTTGGATAAATTACACATGCACCCCTCGTGTATACTAAAATAACTTTAAGGTCCATGTAATGTCTGTAAACAATCACCCCTGAAACATTGCTTGAAATCCTAACGAAATAATGCACTGGATAGGTTATTCCGTTAGGGTTTTAATGGACTATTAGTTTCAGGCAGTAATGAAGAATGCATGAATCCTTATTATTTTATATAAGATTTAAATTTTCGTTTGTGATAGCATTATCGGCCCTGCAGGAAACAAATATAGCCATATCGGTTCCCAATGTATGAAATCTTGACTCCAATAATTGTTTCAGGGGTTTGGTTGTAATTGTCAATATCACATGGACCTCAAAGTAATTTTAGCATACAACAGGGGTGTATGTGTAATTTACCCTTATTTTCAAGTTATGAAGAAAGAAGTCTCTTTAATAGTAGTAGTAACTGTAAGTAAATATCTACAGCCTGTTATGAAATTCTTTCTTTAGCGAGTGATCGGTAGCTAGCTCGATTTCGTTAACATAATGGATTAGGATATAGCGTTGAGTTTCTGCTTGACCGAGCTCGAGTTCTTGGACTGATATAATCAATCGAAGCTCAAACACATTAATTTTAAGAACTACCATGCCATCGAGTTCCAGTCGAACACATTTACCCAACAGTTTGCTGCAGAAGCGAGAGCATTCAAGCAATTAAAACGTTTCTTATAAATGAAACTCTCTCTCTCTATATATATATATTTAATGCACTGACACCTTCATATGGCTGCAATTGATCCATGAGGGCCATTATTTTTCCCTTTTAATAGCTATCCACTCCATATAGTACACACAACTCTCCCCCAATAAATTATCCACCCTTACCAATACTTTCAATTAGGGCTGTAAATCACTAGACCTCGTTAGATTTTTCGAGCTCGAACTCAAATATATATATCTATTGGTTATATAGAACTTTTAAATGTAAATTCCACTGTCTCCTCTTATACTTTAGTTCGGTATCATTTTACCCATTCTACTCTCAATTGCATCGATTTGCCCCCTGCACTTGAAAAATTATATTAATGTGACCCTCGATGTTAGTTGTCAGACATTTGACCTTAACACCGTTTGATCTCTGAACTTACAAAAACGCCACCTCTCCTAGTTTAAATAATTATTAAACTAATAATAATAGTAATAATAATAAATTCAAGACTTTAAAAATTATTTATAAATCCACGACATCAGCCACAATTTATTTATCTTTTTTAATTTTTTAAAAATTATTTAAATTGGGAGGAGTGACTTTTTTGTAATCTTCAGACTTAGATTAGATCAAACGGTGTTAAGGCCAAAAGTCTGAAAACTAACGACGATGGCCACATTGAGACAATTTTTCAAGTACAGTGGGCAAATCAATGCAATCGATAGTAGAATAGGGTAAAGTAATATCGAGCCAAAGTACAAGGGGAGAAAGTGGAATTTACCCAACTTTTAATTAATACATATGTATACTATACACTCCATCCAGCACAGGTAGTTTGATACTTCAAAGAGCATATTTTGGCAGAGAGAGAGAGGCAATAATAATAATAATAATTAATAGGTAGCTACTCCCCACAACACAAGAAACTGGGAAGTTAAAGAGTGTAAAATCTTGAAAACACACCTGGAAATAGCAATATAACCACATCGTATGTATATGTACGTAGACTACAAACCTTTCATAAATTTTCCGAGAGATATCGACGTTAGACTTTTCGTCATCCGTCGGGACCCGGAAGAAATGATAATAATGCACCATATGGGAAGAGGAAGGGGGCCTCAAACAGGGAAAGGAGGTACCACACATTTTCACACTGCCCCTTTTTCTATTTTCAATGTCACATGTGACATATTGTATATCATGCCAAGAGGAAAAAACTCGATTTCATACCATCTTTTTTTTTTTTTTTTTTCAAAATTTATTTTCTTAGACCGAACGACGAATATTATAGAGAGAAAAAAAAGGAGGTGGAAAAATGAGAATATTCCGACAATTTGTCGTTCAAAAGAGTAGGATTTTGTCCTAATGTCTCTTCATTTCACGGAAAATATTCGCCACCTTTGGAGATAATCGCGGCAGGAATTTAAACATCTGCAATGTAATTATTAGGAAAAAAAATTTCGATATAATCATTGCATTTATCACGAAATAAATAAAAATGAAATTGATAGGGGATAATAATAATAAAGATAAAGACATACCCAGAGCTTGACACAAGCATCCATTACGACTGGAACAAAGCTGATAAAGATTGTAATAACAGCTTGATCCACTTCAATTCCGTAATGCTCGACTATGATCTCTAACAATGTTTGCCAACCCGATTCAGAATGATATCTGCAGAGCCGTAAAAGCCGTAAGTTTTTTGATGGGAAGTGACTGGGAGTAGAAAAATGTAGACTTAATTGAGTGGTGAATATTAATTACCCTAAGAATATATCGGTGATGAGTATTATAAGAAACGCCTTCCCCGTGTCTGTAATGTTGTTCACAATCTTATAACCGGTGAATTTCAGCAAAGCCACCTTGCAGACAAACATCACTCGAAAACTCAGACATCATTAAAACTAAATAAACGATATAGTTTATTGGAAGTTGATGAAATAGATATGAGAGGAAACTTTCACAAGCTATACAATTACGAGAGATGCGCGGTTAAAATATGAAGTATATACAATTTAAAAATTAAATAAATTTGTAATAGAAGAGGAAAAGAAGAGATTTTTGATGACTACTCACTTGATTTTGATAAACGTATAGAAGAATGAATAACGAGACCCCAAACACCATATCCGACCAGATATTAGCGAATGCTTTACGGTTCTCTAATCTCCATTCTTCCCTCAGTTCTAAACTGCATCAAGTAACAAAATACGAGCAATAACCATGATTAAACTTGTGTCACGTAGTAAAGTCAATCATATAAAAGAGAAAAGAGACTTACGCTTTATGGCGTAACTCCAAATAAAGCTCCTCGTCAGAAAGAGGAGGAGATTTACCAATCTCTACTTCGAGGCGATAACGGGCTTTCTCGAAATTTAGAGCTTTGACCATTTCATGCTTTTGATTCTTCCTCACATCGAGCATCTCTGCAGCAAGTGGTACTTTCTCGACATATCTGTTTCAAGACAAATATAGTACTTGGTCAAAGTTGCAATGAAGTGGAAACAAAGAAGAACAGTTGACTTTCTACATGAATTAGTAAAAGGTTAACGACTTGCATAAATAATCCAAAGGTGAGGAGAACTTATTATGCATTGAATTGTAAAGCGTACCTGTCGAGAAATGGCATAAGAACATAGTCATGAACAACAAAATCCAAAGCCCACGGAACAATGATCAGTACTGCCAAAAATTTAGCCTGAAATAATTCAAATACGATCATCAAGACCACAACTATGATTGTTTTAGGATAATGCAGGTCCGGAAAGTAAGGAATAAGCATCTATTTTGATGCTTCCTAGCTCGTTTTGTTCATTTGTAATATGTAACGAACATTGAATGATAATTAAGCATTTTTTTTTTCGAAAATAATTTCCAATTGACACTATTGTAGAGCTTCGACATATTAAAGATAATGGTGAGCCGATGATTGATTACATTTGCTTATGCCTCCCCCAAGAAATTAAAACGAGGAAAGAGATAATAAAAGTTCGAATTACTTGTATATATTGTAATTTACTCAGATGTTGGATATTAGCTTAGTTTTGTAGCTAAGCTGGTCGAAATCGAAATTTAACAGATATTACTCGGATTAAGGGAAACTAAGAGCCTAATAACTCAATGTCGATTGCTTCATCAGCCTTCACCCTATAATCATGCATCTTACTAAAGAATCAATAAAGATCCATTAAACAGTGCAACATGTAGAGTCCACACGACACTTCTCTAATATTTCAAAGCAAGTTTCGAGAGAAAAAAAAATGTCGTTGCATAAGCTGGAAGATTCAAATCAAGAACGACCTCGAGAAACTTATATAAGTAGATGACACTAAAAACGCACAATAAATGCAACATAAAACTCACCGAATTGAGCGAGGCGTAACGAAAAACTCGATCCTCGTACAGAATATCATCATCTTCTCTGCCAAGAAGCACATCCCTCACAGATTTGACCAATCCTCTACCAGAAAAAAATTCATCACTTTCTCCCCCTTCGTCTTCTCCGAATTCCCCATTCGAGTTTTTTTCAGACCAAGATGCCCCATTACTATCAACATCAAGCCAATCCTCCCACCTCCTATTCTCCTCATTCTTTGCATCTTCTTGCGCTTCCCTCAATTCCACAATCGCCTCTGCTCGCCTCTTCCACGCCTCAAATTTCTCCTCCTCAGACAATTCCTCATCGTCATCATCGCCACTACCACCCTCGTCCGACTCGAGCACTTCGAGGGTACTTTCGTCTTTTAACCCGAGCCAATTCCCTTCCTCGTCGAAGAAGAATCTCTGCCACCAGCTCCTCTTATTCGCGTGCTTCTTCTTCTTGGCGTTTGGAACCACCCCACGAGACGACGATTTTCTACGGCCCCCACTGCAACTCAATCGAACCCCAAAACGCGATGCATTACGAGAATAAAATGAATTACTACTATTACTATTATTACTGCAGCTACTTCTTCTGTTGAACAAGACTAAATTTCGGCATAACACAATTGAAGTGCTCATGAAGAACATGTGAAAGCCTCCACATCTTTCAGACTCGTAAAGCGGTAAAGGCGCAATCTTGCTCGGAGAAACTCAACAAAATTGCGGGAGCAACCGCCATTGGAATCAACAATTAATCGAACACCATGAACGCAACATCACATCCGATATTGAATTTCAAAAACAATTCACAATCCACCAATAATTTCGAAGTAAATTATGCGCAGAAAAAAAATAAATGGGGGAATGTAGAAAACTTGGTCTTTTTGAGCGAGAGAGAGAGAGAGAGAGAGAGAGAGAGAGAGAGAGAGAGAGAGAGAGAGAGAGAGAGAGAGTAGAGTAATTCGAAGAATTCAAATATGTTTTTTTTTGTGGGTTTAATTAATTATCTACTATAAGGGTTGGAAAGGGGGCCAAGCGGGAGAGGATAACGGTTCTGGTTTCATAATCTGCGGATAAAGCTTATTTTCATTTTCCCCTGTTTGCCATTTTTAGCTGTCTGAATGAAGCTTTATTGGTGGTGGCTTTCTTGTAATTTATGGCAAAATCCGGGGTACTATGAGCCACTATGGAATTTCAATTTTCAACTATTATTTTATTTTCGTTTATGTATATTCAATTTATTTCTCTCTTAAATTTTATTATCTTAATATTATATTGGGTAATTTACGGCTGCAACTCAAAGGTAAAGTTAAATTACGAAAAAAATTATTCGTATTTTGGTAATTACAACCACCCCTTAACTATGAATTTTCTTACGCATTCATCTTTATGGTGTCGAATTCAACAGAATCTCTAGATTCTGTTGAATATTTTTTAATTTGTACTCGATTCGTGAAAAATGCAGTTTCTGATGCACCACAATCTGATATTTACGAGAAAAAAAAACACATCTTATTATCATCTTGTTTCAAAACGTGGAGCTTGAATGGGGTAAAATGAGTACAAACCGAAGAATATTCCACATAATCTAGAAGATTTCACTAAATTTGACATCGGGATGGTGGACGTGTAAGACGATTCATAGTTGAGGGAGGTGGTTGTAATTACCCAAACATGAAGGTTTTTTTCATAATTTGACATATTATATTTATATGTATTTAAATAAAAGGATACTAATTATTTTTTAATTACTTAGTTTTTTTAAAAAAAATTATACAATTATTCTGATTAATTAAAATAAAAATTCTTCAATTAAAAATATTATTTTGGGTTTATATATCCTACAAGATTAACATTTCGGCCCATTAAGAACCCAAGACGGCGGCCCGGCCTGCCTCAAATGACCAGACGACGTCGTTCAATTGCCAAATGAGGGTTTTTGCTGGGGTTTGAAGATTTTGCGAAGAGGAAAATTCGTCGGAGAAAAAAAAAAATCAGGATGAAGCCGGTGGTGGGGATGGTGGTGTCGAACAAAATGCAGAAATCGGTGGTGGTGGCGGTGGACCGCCTCTTCCACCACAAGCTCTACAACCGCTACGTCAAGCGAACCTCCAAATTCATGGCCCACGACGAGGATAATCAGTGTAACATCGGCGATCGCGTTCGTACTCTTTCGATTTTCTCTCTCCTCCCACCCACTCTTCCATAATACATATATATATGTATCGATGTATTTATACTTATTTTTGTCGTCTTGCTTATTTGAAGAGATGAGGAGAGTGACTGATTTTATTCGCCGGTTTTTTTTTTTTTTTTTGTTTTTTTTTGGATTTTGCAGGTGAGATTGGACCCTTCGCGGCCGCTGAGCAAGCGGAAGAATTGGATTGTGGCGGAGATCCTTAAGAAAGCCAGGATTTACGTGCCGCCGTCGCTAAGTAAGGATGCTTCTACTCCTGGTGATTCAATCAGCCAGGCCTCTTGAGATGGTAATAGATTTTTATCTGGTGTTGCTGTTTTTTCGATTGTTTACCTTATCTTTGCGAATCGTATTCTGCAATGAAATTCTATGAATGGGGTTTTCGAGAAA
Organism: Erythranthe guttata; assembly: GCF_000504015.1. Next base: position 330,761 of record NW_012194522.1, read on the forward strand.
ACGAGGATTCGACTGCGGGAATGTTCTGATCGTATTGGGGTTATTATTGGCTCAGCTAATTTCATTGTAAGAACTTGAACTTGCTGGCTGACGATTGTTTGTTGTTCTGTTGTTGTTGCAAACGAAATACTTTATATGGAACGGAAACTACATATTGACTTTAGGAGAAGAAAAAAATCACATTTTCTTGAGTATTAGTTCGAAAGGTTCCGTCTTTATGGCGAGGTTTTAAGATATCACGTCGCCCAAGATTAACTCTTTAAGGTTTCATTCTGAGTTTCTATTCTAATCTAATCAAACTTTATGCTCGTTTTACCTAATGAATTAGAGAAGTGAAGCTAGATACCCTGCAAAGATACGCGTCCATTTATTTGACTACTAATATTCGTTGCTTTCTGTTTTTTTTTTCTCATGAGATTGAAAGACGGGATTTTCTAATTATATAATCTAGTAGTATTTGCTTTTATTCCAGGTGTAATATTCCAAGGTATTCACTATTCAGTTCCTTGAGCAATTCAAGCTTTATAGAATATTACCATGGCATGAAGAAGACGGGTATTTGTTTTCGTATTTATTGAGCTAAATTCTAGGGATACCTTTTCCATGTTAGCAGGACCTTTACGGGGTTGTATGTCTATTAGCAGTTTCGTATGTAAGGCTTTAAACCTGCGAGGAATCTTTTTTTTTTTCTGCCAAGGTGGGAGTGAAATTAACTTGGAATATACTGCTGTGTTTTTTCCTCTATTGATTTATCCGCGTTCAAGAAATGGTTGATTTGATAGTTTTCGACTTCATGATTTACTGTTGTTATTCTGAGAATACAAAACCGTGCATTGTTTAAGAAATACAGGTGGTTCGTTTTAATTCATATCTATATTTTCTGATTTGTATAGTTATGAGATATTATAACCCCATTAGCTGGTATTCGAACAACTTCTGGTCCATTGGATTTAACATTCTTAGGTCACATTTATTAGTTATTTTTTTGAATTATTACGGTGAATTTCAGATCTATCTTATCTGTAATCGTTTGAAATCACTTGATCCAAATGTGATGTGAAAGATCCAACGAAAACGTGTTAATGTTAAAGATCAATTGTAGAGAAATTCCTACAAAATATTATCATGTTTTCATCTGAAATATTGTTCTTTGCACAAACATGAATGTGTGTGATTTCGCACTATTACAAGCTCTAACCATCTGTCTAAATCTTGCTATAACTAGGGTTCTTCTTCAACTCTCTATCCTTCATTAATCTCCTAACTTCTTCAACTCCACTCCAATTATTACACTCAGCATACACTATACTCAACAAAGTATAATTCGCAGCATTCTCCGGTTCAATTCCAACGAGCACATGCACTAGCGACTCGGCAATATCCAATCTCCCATGATTCTTACAAGCAGAAACCAAAGAGCTCAAAATCCTCGAACTCGGTTTAAATCGCATCCCACACAAAACATCGTACGCGACTTCGAGTTCCCCCGCCCTTGCAAGAAGGTCAATGTAGCAAGCGTAGTGTTCCATGGTCAAAGAAACATTCACATCTTCCAACGCTTCGTTAAAAATCGTTTGACCCTCTTCGACAAAGCCAGCGTGATTGCAGGTCGATAAAACTGCAAGGTATATCACTCCGTCGGCTTTTATTAATCCGCTCGATTTCATTTTGTAAAAGAGCTTCAATGCTTCCTCCGCATACCCATAGAGCCCATAGGCACTAATAAGAGAACTCCACGAAATGCAATCTCTTGTTGGCATTTCGTCGAACACTTTCACGGAATCTTGAAAGCTACCGCACTTGTAATACATGTCAATAAGCGCGTTTTGAACTTCCACGTGAGTAGTGGCCAATCCTGATTTCAAACCGTAGCCATGAACTCCACTGCCATCGGTTACGGATAATAGATTATTACATGCGGAAATTAGTGCTAAGAGGGTAACACTATTCGGTTGAATTCCGTCCATCTGCATTTCATTGAATAGCTTAATAGCTTGTCTTGCACTATCTTTGTCATGAGAATAGCCTGCAATCATAGAACTCCACATAACAATCTCCTTCTTCAAAGACCTATCGAATATAAGCTTGGCAATGTGCAATGCACCGAATTTGCAATACATATGCAGAAGTGCCGATAAGAAACGAGCGTCCAAATCATAACCATGCCGAAAAGCATACCCGTGAATCTCTTCGCCAAGTGATATCGAGTGCAACTCAGCACAAGCTGGTAAAATACTAACTAACGTTACCTTGTTGGGCTTTATATCTTCACACTGCATCATTCGAAAGAAAGCAAAAGCTTTAATGTAGTCACGGTCTTCAATGCAACCGGTGATCATTGCAGTCCACGATACCTCGTTTCTCTCCACAATCCCATCAAAAACACGAAACGCTGCATCGGAATTATCCAACTTCCAGTAGAAATTCACTAATGATGTGGCCACAAATGATGTACACTCTATTCTCTCATCTAGGAAAACGAGAGCGTGTATTGCTCTACCTAATCTCCAGTTCTCGCTCTTGATGCATGTCGATAGACAACTGGCAACTAACTCTGGCTTGGGCACGAAGCCGTGGGTATACATTGCCCTGAATGTATTCAGTGCTTCTAAAAGGAAACCGTTGTGAGTGTAGCAGTTGATCATGGAATTCCAAGAGATTGTGTCTCTGCTAGGCATTTCATCGAACACCTTCCGCGCACTCCCCGTTTCGGAAAATTTCGCATACATGGAGAGCAGGGAATTCGATATGGTAAATTCTGCATCGAACCCATTTTTAAGAACGTTGCAGTGAATCTGCAAGCCCAGAATTTGGTGGGATTGAGAATGGGCACAAGCTTTAGTAATTGACGGAAGAACGAAGGCTGTGTTTGTGTTTAATTGGAGAGGGTGGATATGCTGTGCGTAGAAATTGAGGGCTTCGTCGTATAATCTTTCTGAGACCAGACGTTTGATCTTGGAATCGAGCAATGCTATGGCGGCGCCGGCCGAGGTTGTTGATGCACAGCGTTTGATTACAAGATTATGCATTTAACATGGGTTTTTATCAGCGGCATTCTTCTTAACTGGTGAATTTGTGTTTTTCTGAATATTGCAGCTAATTGGCATTTTGCACCCTTTAATTAAAAATATGTCAATTAGTACCCTCAAATTAAGATTTGCTTGGCACATTGCACCCCAAGACACTTGAAAAACTGATTTTAAAATAATTCAATGGGCAAAATGGTCAATTATTGTTAATTTCTTATGTGAAAAAGGAAGAATATAAATATTTTCTATGATAAAAAAGGTTGGTAATGATTTTTTTTTACAAATTTACCCTTTCAATTAATCTTTTAGTTCTACACTTTTAGGTTCTGGGGTGCACTATGTAAGTAAATCTTAATTTGAGGGCACAATCTGTTATATTTTTAATTTAAAGGTGCAAAGTGCCGAATATGCAGAATTAAAGGGTGCAAAATGCCAATTAGTCAATTACCCGAGTATTGCATATAAACTCCATTAGGTAGCATATGTTAATTCTTTTTTTGAAAAATATTATGTAATATAAATGATATAAAATACCAAATAAATAAATACTGTCCAAACTAATATATATATATATATATATATATATATATATATATATATATATATATATATATATATATATATATATATATATATATATATATACACACAATTAGAGAGTTTCAGACAAATTCATACCATTTGTTTCAAATGGGGAGAACCAAACGCTGAGTGCAGACACAAGTATAATAACCTGGAACATAATTAGAGCATATGTTTGCTGACATGCATCAACCAAACCAACTGCTACTAGAGGGCATACCATTCCCCCGATTTTTCCGATCGCACTCGCTATTCCGACCGCACTCGTCCTTATTTCCGTCGGATACACCTGTATAATAACCATGC
>NW_012194522.1:345593-355673 GCF_000504015.1 Erythranthe guttata
TCTTCGTTTCCTGCATTTAGTTTTCGTTTCTGTTTTGCGTGTAACAATTGTCGGGAATATTTCGTTTCCGTATTTAGTACTAACAGTTGTTTGTGGGCATTTAGGAATATTATAGGGAGATAAGATAAGCAAAATGTCAAATAAGCTTAGGAGTGATGCATCACTTGGAATTTTACGCTAGTGCCACTCCAACCCTTCAATTTTAATCGAAGGGAAATCGGAAAAAAATAAGAAAAATTAAAATTGTATATGAAAAATTGAAGCACGTGCTCCAAATTTGCCATTTTAAGGTTATGTTTTTTCTTACATGAACGATCTCGTTGATTTTGATTGTTGGTCCAGGTTTTAGCTCCTATAAAAAAATCGGTTGACTCGGTTGTATTATGTTGTGTCATGCCAAGCAACTAGAATGCTCTAACAGCTTTTGCTTTTGATGCTTCTTTGATTACTTATTAAAATTGGTTGACTCGGCGGTTGTACTAGCTGTTTAATTTACGTTCCATAATCGTAATCATTTATATATTGATTATATTTTTACTTTGTTTATTTTGTACTCTATATTTTTTGCTAATCTTAATTTACACTTTGCAGGCTGGAACGTGGGAGGAGAAAAATTTAAATAAATGGGCTACTGATAGGATTAAGGTTTGCTCCTATACACACGACAACGAATTTCTTTTGTTTTTGTCGATATATTATCTGTACTGGTATTTTTTGTCCTTCAATTTTATGTGTTTTCTTTCGTTTATAGGAGTTGCTTGTGACTATGGGGTCGGTGGATTTCTCTGGTGGTAAAGCAGAAATTGCAGAAGTCACGAGATGCTCTGGAGATGTAAGTGCCCGTTTAATAGTTGGACGCAATATCTCTCGTCTTTTGAGCTTATTATGTAGAGTAGTTTTATTCAAATTCAACGAAAATATTCATGCAAATTCCAATGCTGACTTAATGTTTGTTTGTGATCTTTGGTTTTACCGTAATTAAATTTGCCCCTTGTCGCACTATTAGACTAACTGTTTGAGCCAAGAATTCTACATTATTCTGGTTCAGGAGGCGAATCACTGTTATAGTTCTACGTATACTAGGATAAAAAATAAATAAAATCGGCGTCGTTATTTACTGTACACCAAAAGAAAATCAAATATTGTTGCATGGTTGCATTTGAATTTTCTCAAATAACCGAAAATGAGAAATTAGACAGGAAAAGTCGTGCATACCACAATAAATATAGATTGCGCGTAGTTTCTTGAAATAAACAAGATCCGACTTTAAAATTGTATATCCTCGATCACCTTCCGAAGAAATTTCTAATGGACGAAGCAATGTAATTGCAGGCTTTCTTGGTTACTGTTCGAAACAAGAAACGGGTCGGCTATACCTACGAGTTAGCCTTAAAAGTGAAAGGTAACACTTGTCTAATTAATCTCGTTATTTCTTCTTGATTACCTTCCATATTTATCTCTTGCATATTTACCTCGATATAAAAATTAGGTGAATGGCAAATTGGAGGGGAGAATAAGAAGATGAAATGCCACATAGATGTACCGGAATTCTCCTTTGGTGAGCTCGACGACTTGCAGGTATATAAACAAATCGCATATACAGGTGTTGCATGTTTTCTTCGTATTGGATTTTATTTATTTATTTATTTATTTATATATACGAACGATTTGTAGATTGAAGTGAAGCTTAGCGAAGAGAAGGATGTTCCACAACAGGATAAGGTACGGATTATCAAGGATTTGAAATTATTTTTGCAGCCTCTTCGCGAGAAACTGCTTCAGTTTGAGGAGGAACTCAAAGATCGTTAGGGGACGACATTTAAATTTTCCGATTTTCTGTGGTGGGCTGATTAAATTAAAGTATTTGGCTTACTTGGATATTTAATTTAGATTGTACTTTTTTTAATTTTTAGTTGATCAAGAAAATGAACACGAGAAGTCTTCTATATGTTCTTGTAATGAAAACAATGGAGCTTCAGATTACTACCTAGTACTTCGGTAATGTCATTTTCTGGGCCATAATAAAAAGGGTAAATTATACCTCTACCCCTAAGGTATGCTAAAATAACTTTAAGGTCCTTGTGTTATTGGTAATTACAGCCACACCCCTGAAACAATTATTGTAGCCAAATGTCATCCCCTGGCTTTATGTTATCTCCACTACTTCCTAAAACTAATACTCCGTTTCAACCCTAATGAAATAACTTATCTAATGCATTATTTTGTTAGAGTTTTTAATAATGTTTCGGGGGGTCATTGTAATTACCGATACTATACGGACCTTAAAATTATTTCAGCATACCTCAGGGGCGTAGGTGTAATTTATCCTAATAAGAATATAGTTGTTTAATTTGGAGAAACACACGCACACACACACAAAGTGGATTAAGATTTAAGTTATACAGAATACAAGTAAAAGATAGGAATTATTAGTCATGAAAAAATGATATGTTTTTCTTAATTAATTGTACCAATTTTACCCCCTTATCACTCTTAAGTCTTAATTAGTTAATTAAAAAATAATTAATAACAAGGGTATTTTAGTATTCATTATACTTTTTTGTTATTAATGTATGGATATTTATTGAATATCTCAATATACGCACAACCACCCAAAACGACATATGATAAGGGACGGAAGGCGTACCATTTATTGTGTTAAGCTTATAGTTCATTTCAATTAGGTTTTGGGTCGTTTTCGAAATTAAAATGTTGATAATTCGCTTTACATTTATTTTTAAAGTTATATCGGAATCATATACATTTTTAAGCATACCCTTCATAAATCATAACTATCAAAAAGTAAGTATATACATATATCCTAATGTAAGACAAAATCTATCTTCTATTTCTATGGGATGTATGGATTTAAAGTTACGATATCATAATAATAAAACCATTTTTGAGTTATTCAAGTGGGAGGAAAATTTACATACTACAGTGTTCATCTTTCAAGTTTGCAACGATTTCATATTTGGTCGTTCATATTTATATATAAAAAAAAAAAAAAAATTGGTCCTTTATGTATCAATGATTTAATATTTTTGGACATTTTCTTTAGTTTATCTATAGTCCGTCAGTTAAGTTAGTCATGGGCACACTGTTTGATTCCGTTAGTTTTAACGGATAATTAACAGAAATGACTAAAAACGTTGGGTTTTTGAAACACGAGAGACCAAATGTGTTTATCTTTTAATATGAAGTATTAAATATGAAATCGTTGCAAACTTGAGAGATGAAAATTGTAAATTTACACACCAACGAATACTTTTTTACCTGGTTGGCTTGACTTCATTTCGTTAGTCACTGTAAGAAAATAAAAATAAAATAAAATAATTGGGTGAAGAAATTTATGAACCCAATCCTTGGAACAATTAATTGTTGTAATTGGTACAATTTATAGATAAAATTACTCACCCACTTTCTTATAAACAGATATAAAAGTTACCCATTATTTCGTCTATAAATTCACACCAGCTTGCAAGTTGTAGCAAGAATTTATCAACCTAATTAATCAAATTTACACGCGCTAACACGCATCATTAATCATTATATATATAGGTTACTAGTATTATATATACATATACACTTCAACCTTTTTGCATATATGCGCATGCATAGTGATTCATTAACGTAACGTACTCAACCATTAACCAAATATATATATATATATATATATGGATTCCGGTGGTTTTCCGGTGACTGTAAAATGGAGTGAGGTGGTAGCCGCCGTGCTGCCGCTGCAGGAGCACTGGCTGCCGATGTCCAACCTGGACTTGCTCCTCCCGCCGCTGGACTTTGGAATATTCTTCTGCTACAAGAAAAGGAGCGGAGAAAATCAAGAAGACGGAGATCTGATCTCGCCGGAAAGCATGGCGGCGGTGCTTAAGAAGGCACTGTCTCAGGCGCTAGTTTCCTTCTTCCCGTTGGCCGGAGAAATCGTGCATAACCGCCACGGCGAGCCGGAGATTCTCAGCAACAACCGCGGGGTGGATTTTAGTTACGCGTATGCTGATGTGGAGCTGAAAGACGTCGACCTTTACCGGCCGGATTTATCTGTTCATGGGAAACTTGTTCCTGTTAAAATGCATGGTGTGCTCTCTGTTCAGGTAAATTTTGAAAACATTATCTTTTATGGGATAAATTAGGGTTGAATTAAATTTTAGGGGTTTTTAGAAAATTTTAAAATAGTATAGGGGTCTTATTGCAATTTTTTCAAAGAAAATCCCAGTTTCAACCTTTAATTCAACCGTTACCGTTATTTCTACGCGCTCCACCAAATCGCGCGCGGATTCCTCGCACTTCACTAAATCGCGCGCGATTGAATACAGTGCTGACACTGATAGGGCTTGGAAGGCACGCTAATGTCAGGCCCGTGGCCGCCACTTGTGCGTCACGCGCTCTTCTGTCTCTCTCCATTTTTTTTATACTTTCGCGTGCGCGAATCAAGGCACGCAATTGGCAGAATGCGCGGAGCCCACGCGCGCGTGCTGTGCACGCGCTCACCCTAGCTATCTTTTTTCTTTTTTTTTTATATTTTCGGGCGCGCGAACCGAGTCGCACGATTGACATAATGTGCTGCGTCCATGCGCGCGTGTTGTGCACACGCTCACCCTACTTTGTTTTGTTTGCGCGAATCAAGGCGTGCGCGAATGGGGACTCGCGCATTGACGATGAACAATTGGTACTTTGAGTGATGATTTTAGACTGAATGTTGGTATTTCTGATACCACCAATGGGGTTGGTACTGTTTAACATTGTCATTGATTTTGGACAGAATGTTGGTTTTACAGTGTCTAAAATGTATCTATTGAAGAAGGGTTTTTTTGCCGTGGTTGTGATTATTCAAACAAACGAGAGTTTTTCCGTAATTTAAACTTATCTCAAGATCGTAATTTGCCGTAATATCTTAAACCTTAAGATAAAACGATAATAACAGAATATTTTAATTACGATGACAAAGTTATGGGATAAAATTATTTATTAATTAATTATTCTGTATGCCAAACAACTGAAAAAGCGCAGGTGACGGAGCTGAAATGCGGCGGACTATTCGTCGGATGCACTTTCGACCACCGTGCGGCGGACGCCCACTCCGCCAACATGTTCCTCACTGCTTGGGCGGAGATTGCCCGGTCAAAACCAATCACGCTTCTCCCCTCATTCCGCCGCTCGATCTTCAACCCCCGCCGCCCTCCACAACAGCATAAATCACTAGAAAAAATCTACGCGCCGCTGTTGTCCATGCCACCGCCGCCGTCCGCCGACGATACCGATCAGCTGACGAGCCGAATCTACTACATTAAATCCAACGAAATCGATCGGCTCCAGTCGCAATCCAGCCACAACGGCAACAGAAGAAGCAAAATCGAATCCTTCAGCGCATTTCTCTGGAAAGCCATAGCCGCCGCCGCCGTCGGCGGCGGCGAACGCTCCAAGGTGGTAAAATTAGGGATAGTGGTCGACGGAAGAGCGAGGCTGAGCGGCGAAACGGCGTCGCTGGAGCGCTATTTCGGCAACGTCCTCTCGATTCCGTACGTCGAATCGAGTGTCGGCGAGCTCAAAACGGCGTCGCTCAATGAGTTGGTGGATGTTGTGCACGAATTCGTGGCGGCGGCATCCACGGCGGAGCACTTCCTGGCGCTGATTGACTGGGTGGAGTTGCGGCGGCCGAATCCGGCGGTGGTGAAGGTGTACTGTAGAGATGAAAACAATGAGGCGGCGGTTGTTGTGTCGTCGGGTCAGAGGTTTCGGGTCGGAGAAATGGATTTCGGGTGGGGCGGGCCGGAATTCGGGTCGTACCATTTCCCGTGGGGAGGCGAAACGGGTTACGTGATGCCAATGCCGAGCGCGTGTGGGAATGGGGATTGGATCGTGTACATGCATCTTATGAAGAAGCAACTGGATTTCGTTGAGGCACGTGAGCCTCACGTGTTCAGGCCTTTCAGTTTTGAAATCGTTCAAGGGTGATATATCATCGTATATAAGCAATTTATTTAATTTTATTTTCACATTATTGTGTTTATATATGCCTAAATGGGTTTCAAGTCATAAAACATAATAATTTCTGGGCAAATTACGCTCACCCTGAGGTATGACCAAATTACGAAAAAAAATCCCTATTGTTTGAGTAATTATAGTCACGTCTCCTTTTAAATATTTTTACATAAAATTTATGTAATTCGGTTATTTAACGAAACAAATCGTATATTCAGTTCGGTAAACGGTATGAAATGTTGGCGTACTGAAATTTTGGTTTGATTTTACTGATTTAACACCCCAAAATTTATCTCTGGAGAGGTATTTTCGTAAGATAATACATAGGTGATGGGTGACAATAATTACCCAAATAGACGGGGGTTTCGTTGACCATAACTGAGGGACCTATTTGCCCAAATTATTTTAATAGCATAATACTATTGGGCCATGTAAACTTGTTGAAATAGATACAGAAATGTCAATTTGTATTGTTGGGTTTTGTCAAAGCCCAAATATATTGAAACCTGGGCTGGGCCGTTATTATTTTGTTTTTGTTTTTTTTTTAAATAAAAAATTTGGGATATTGCCTTCAAATAAATGAAACTTAAGAAAAAAAAAAAGTTATTTGGGAAACCATTGCGGAAAAATGTTTTAAACAAATAGAAAGAGCAATCATTGAACGAAATCTTTTGATTGGCTGAACAGCCTGTATCCAAAAGAGAGAGAGAGAGAGCGGTGATTATTTTAATATATTTTGTGAATCACATATGTATATTATTACTATTTTATTTTCTTTGCATGTCCACAAATTTTGCATATTCCTACACCTTTCGATTTCGTAGATGCTACATGCGGTGAATATATCGGCTGATCTCGAATATTTGATCTACATATAGTAACACACAGACGCATATGTATATTTGTTTAGTAAATAAGTATTTATATAAATATGTAATTTAAGATCAATCGGTGTATTATGTCAAATGTAGTATCTCATAGACCAGCATATAAACGATAGTTAAATCTCATTGCTTTATAGAATAGATGCAAAATTTATTATATCCAATGAAAATGATATATTTATATTTTTTTTGCCTTCCTTATCAATTAAGCTAAGCATATTCTTCTTTAATTCGATAATTCATATTCCGAAAAGAAAAAAAAGAAAAAATAATAGAGATATTCCCAAAAGAAAAGGAGGGAATAAAAGGTCTTTAATACAAAAACTAAAATTCATAATTGACCAAAACGCGGTTTGAATTTTAGATAGTTTGTGTAAGAAAGAACGTGAAATAGTGTAAATGTAGGTCCCTTTTCTGATCTGTCAAACCAATATCTCATGCATACAGACAAACAGCAAAAAGTCTCTCTCTCTCTCTCTCTTCTCTCTCTCTCTCTCTCTCTCTCTCTCTCTCTCTCTCTCTCTCTCTCTCTCTCTCTTATTTTTCTCTAATTACTACTAACTAATATTGATTAGTGCATTATTTTTAACAAAAAAATCTACAATCAAGTATATAAATCTAACGTGTAAACCTACGCTCTCGTATAATAACTTGTAGACTATAACAGACTACCAATGTTGACAAAAAAATTTGAACTTGGATCGATCGACACAAGCTCCAACTTAGAAGATCAAAGTGCTATTGTTCATTCACTAATTCACCAACCATTATAAATATTTATAACTGCTCACTTTTCTTAAACAAACTACTAATTAATATTTTTATTAGTATTTTTCATGTTCTGCAGTCTTAACATGAAAGTGTGGCATTTTGCCTTTTGGATATATATATATATATATATATATATATATATATATATATATATATATATAGCTGGTCTCCATTAATATGGCCAACGAGCTACTCCTTTATTTTTTCACCTGTCCCTCCAAAAACAAATAATGTTATGACAACATGCTCCCGTGTTCTGAATGATTCTCTTGAATTTTATTTTTTTTGCAAATTATTTTTTCAACATCACATACAATCTTTTGTTTTATTGTGCTAAAAATTATATGTAATAAATTGGAAGTATTTTTCCAATTTACCGGTTACTGAACATATGATTCATAATTTTACATGTAAGTAAATATCAAAGAACGGTGCCAAACCTTTGTTTCTCTTCCCATTTGAATAAGACATTGGCGAAATCCAATTTGCACATACTATGGTGCATCAGATGAAATACATCGGATAAATCTCTACTATATGTTTATAAGGTAAATTACGAACATCTCTGTGTTAATGTCAGATTACGAAACACCCTCTTATATGTGGGTAACTATAACCACTCCACAATTATGAATCTCGTTACACAAACCACCATTTTGGTGTCAAATTCAATATAATGATCTTCTAGATTATGTGCATTGTTCTCTAGTTTGTACTCGTTTTGTGCAAATATGTAGTTTTTGATGCACCACGATTTGATATTTAGAAGTCAAGAGACACATCTTATGATCATCTTGTTACAAAATGTGGAGCTCGAACGAGGTAAAACGGGTACAAATTGAAGAATATTCCATATAATCTAGAATGTTCTACTAAGTTTGACACGTGAATGTATAAGAAGATTCATAGTTGAGGCAGAGGATTCCGTAATTTAACCTATATTCATTTACACATGAAGATATACGAACACACAGATTAGTGTATGTTGTATAATAAAATACATTATATTATATTAAATTATATTGTATAGTAAAATAAAATACAGCAAGTAGAAAGAAGAGAGTACACGTTATACATTATATTTGGCAGCTGGAACCACTCCTCCATGTGCCCCCTTTTAATGTGTTCAATTCACCATTCCCTCTCCTCATTTCATTTCCTCCTCCTCTCATGACTTCTCCCACCACCATCCCACGGCCAATGCCGCCGCCCTCACGGCGGCGCTTCGCCCCTACATTCTCCTTCCTCGTCCTCTCCTTCCTCTTCACCTCACACATCACCATTGTCGCCGCCGCCGGAGCAGAACCGGATATTAGTAAGCTATCTTTCGAAAACCCTAACCTCCGTCAGGCCTACATTGCGTTGCAAGCATGGAAGCAATCGATTTTCTCCGATCCGTTCAACTTCACTTCGGACTGGACCGGTTCAGACGTTTGCTCCTACGGCGGAGTGTTCTGTGCTCCGGCTACTACTAACCCCTCCGTTAAGGTGGTCGCCGGCATTGACCTCAACCACGCCGATATCGCCGGCTTTCTCCCCGAGGAGCTCGGCTTGCTTACAGATCTGGCACTCTTCCACATCAACTCGAACCGGTTCTGCGGAATCGTCCCCCGCAGTTTCAAAAAATTGAAGCTCCTTTTCGAGCTCGATTTGAGCAACAATCGGTTCGTCGGCGGGTTTCCGACGGTGGTGCTCTCTCTACCTTCTCTGAAATTTTTGGATCTCCGGTTTAACGAGTTCGAAGGAGGCGTTCCGTCGCAGGTGTTTGATAAGGATTTGGACGCCATTTTTCTCAACGACAACAGGTTCCAGTTCGGCATACCGGAGAATTTGGGTAATTCGCCGGTGTCGGTTCTGGTTCTGGCGAACAACAATCTCGGAGGTTGTATCCCAGGGAGCATTGGGAAGATGGGGAAGACGCTGAACGAGTTGATTCTGATGAACGACAATTTGACGGGGTGTTTGCCGCCGGAGATTGGGTTGTTGAGGGAGCTGACGGTGTTTGATGTGAGCTTCAATAATTTGCAGGGGCCGCTGCCGGCGGCGATTGGCAGTATGAGGAGCTTGGAGCAGCTGAATGTAGCGCACAACCGACTTACTGGGGAGGTGACCGCCGCCGTGTGCCAGCTGCCGCGGCTGGAGAACTTTACTTACTCGTACAATTATTTCACCAAGGAGGCGGCGCAGTGCGGCAGATTTGGTGGAGCGACGGTGGCAGATGGGGAGGAGAATTGTATTCCGGGTAAGAGTGATCAGAGGTCTGTTAAGGAGTGTTCCTCCGATGCTGCTAAACCCTTCGACTGTAGCAAGTCTAAGTGCGCCGGCAGTAGCGGCGGTGGCGGCGGCGGCGGAGGCTTTACTCCGAATCCGGGTAAGAGGACCCCCGTGACTCAGAAACCTCCTTCCTCTACGCAGCACGGGACCTAGA
>NW_012194522.1:359554-370173 GCF_000504015.1 Erythranthe guttata
CCTACAGTTATCGTCTGTGATTCCAAATTCCAGAGCTGCTACTGCCACAGCAATTAGAGTCTAGTCTTAGATTATTATTATTATTTTTTCTTTTTTTCAATTCATTTTCTGCCCTTTTCTTCTTTTTTCCGGAATTAAATTATTTGCGGTGTTCAACGAAGTGTATTGTAGAGAGTGGGATGGATAAGAGGGAGAGGATTAGCAGTGTTCATTGTGTATAAGTACCAAATCAAGAACTCACATTCTTTAGCATGAAGTATTTTCTTGATCTTGCTATATTTCTGAATGGAGTTTTGTATCGCGTTTATCGATCTCGATGCTCTTCGTTTCTTCTTCATATTGCTATATATATATATATATTCTTCAAACTCTACATTTATGATATGTAATCTCAATTTACAACGCTGTCGATCTTCAACAAATTGGGCCGTTTAAGTAGCTACTGCAACGAGCAAACCCTCGCAATACATACGTAAAAGGAAGAATTATAGCAATAGCAGAAAAAGAAAAAAAAAAAAAAAACAACACCAAAGATTCAATTGCTATTTTACACTCAAGGATGTATGTATATATATACATATATATACTCACAACTCAGTCTCAAAATAGTACAATTATGGAACCAATACATAACTGAATAAGCTGTTCCCGGTTTTAATTATTCGCACCATTATATACATCAAATAAAAACTTAATCCAAAGTCGGGCACAGAAAATGTGCCACCACTCACATTGTCTAACTCAAGAAACTCCATCGCACACGAGTTTTTCCCTATCTAAAAACAACGTAACATATATATATAATAAATAATCTACTCCCAATAAACACCAAAAACGCAACAACGTCACATTTTAATCTTACCCACAAACCAAATTATTTAAAAAAAGAGCAATCCAAAAAGCTGAGGGCGCGTTTTTTTTTTTTTCTTTTCGAAATTCTTTAGTACCAGTCTGACATCATCATGACATCATCCGAAGCGTATGACAATGCACGAAATATCATCTTTACTTTTTCTTGCCAAAGCCTCTGCGGTTAAACGCTTAGCCGCTGCTTGAGGGTCCTTTACGTGTTTTACCATATCCACTGCTTCTTGATTATTCATCACCTAAATTATTAATTAAAACAAATAAAATACATCGCGTACCGTTCAATTCGATTGCTGAGAAAGAAAAAAAAAAGGACGATCAAGAAAATAATAATAATAAAAAAAAAAAACAATTACCTTCCATAAACCATCACTTGCTAATATAACAAACTGCGTATTCGAGTCAATGCGTACGTTACATACATCAGGCTCCGAACTCAAATGTGCTTTAAGGTTTTCGTCTCCAAACGCACGTGCGACGGCGAGCTGGCCGTTTACACGAGGGACGTCTCCTGAAATAAGGAGTCTTTAGTTTTCATGGTATCGTATCAAAAAGAAATCACCACAATAAATGCTATTGCCTCGTTTGGTTACATAGATCGGATTAATTATGATACGATTGAATTGTAATTATTTCTTAATTCTTACCAACTAACTAACTAATTTGTTATTAAGATACTCAGTTCACTGTATCAGATTCTAGTATTATTAAAAATAGTTAAAATATATTAAATGCGACTTCTCAATAACATCTCTAACTAAACAATAACTATATCGTAATTTTTTTAAGTTTATGAATAAAATCGTCAATTCAACTTAATAGTGTCAACCGAACAAGACACGTGTCTAACCAAATTTATGCGAGAAAAATCTTTTGAAGAATAAATTAATTACCGGGAAGAGTGGTCACGAAACCACCCTGCTTCTCGATCCTCCGCCTCTCAACGTGTGGCTCGTGGTCAACGGAAAGCTGTTCTGGAACTCCGTTCCTGCAAATCACAGCCCTCGAATCTCCAATATTTGCCACCCATAAATCTTTTCCATCTATAACAATTGCAGTTACTGCAGTCGAGCCACCTGGCCCCAATTGCAGGGAGTTTTCTAGTATAAGTTTGTCGGTCGAACGGTAAGCGTTCTTTATAGCAGCCTTCGGATCCTCCCAAAAATTAGGCTGCACATATAATAAAACAAAAATTACGCAACGAAATAAAGAGGCGAGCAGATAACTATATAACTGTCACATGGCAAGAAATTAACAGGATAGATAAAAACAAGGCGCATTAAAAAAAAAAAAAAATTAACTCCGTTTTGAAACTGTTCCGATTATGGATGTGCGTATGACTACTATTAACATGTAACTCGACAAACTTTCTACAGCTATTCCATCTTCACATCTATCGAACCTCATTCGGGCATTTATTCGAACAGATCACATACACATCACATAAGTATTATTATCAACCAGTTTCTGAAAAAAACCATGAGTTCTAAGTTTCGATTCTATGCAAAAACAACATGGATACACAAAATAAAAAGCCGAAAACAAAAACCTCATCAAGTATGTTGTTGAAGAGGTTATCCTTTAAATAACTGGGTACGCGATCGCCTAAGTGGCCATCGAAAATGGCAAACAAACCGAGAACATGACCCTTCTTTTTTCGATACTCTGCGAAATGGTAATCCTCCATGTCATGACCTGATTTACCTTCAACCAAGTGGAATCCATGGCAGACCTTATTCGTATTCGACGAAGACTTATATTCACTCTTCCCTTTCCCACTATCCGGCGAAGATCCATCTATACAAGCAACTTTCTACAAACCCCACAAAATTAAATCAATTAAAATCAGTTGGTGCTGTAATTAATTAATTAATTAATTAACTAATTATCAATTTGAAATTTGATGCTACAGTTGACTAATTTTGTGATCAAAGGTTTTAGGGTTTCGAAGAAAAGTAGTTTGAGTACCTTGATCATGCCGAGAACGCTGAACCCTTGCTTCTTCTCCATCTCTCTCTGAACTTGAAAACTAGTAATTATTAATCATATAAAATTCAAATTACAAAAAAAAATTAGCTTACTAAATAAATCAAGAAAAAAGGAACAGTTTTTTTTTCTTGAACTAATTAATTTTTTTGGCGACGAAAATAAGTCGGAGGGCGGAAGTCTTTTTTGGTACGGCGGCTGAATATGAAATGGGGAAGATGATGGTTTTAGTCTGAGGACGGTATTTCAAGAAGATTCATGGAAATTTCTTGTTTGTTTCTCCCACGTATATTTCTTTTTTGTTTACTTGACACCAACAATAACTTTGTTTTTTTTTTCTTTTTTGGCATTTAATTAAGGGTGTATTATGAAAAAGCCCCCTGAAGTTTGGTTGAATTATGAAAAATACCTTCACCTATTCGTAATTATTAAAATTTCCCTGATGTTTGTTTTCCGTCTTGCACTGATCACCTTACGATGTGATTTTTTTTATAGATTTTTTTTTATTTTAGAGAATATTTTCCATAAAATACTGATTTTACCCTTACATAGAACATATTGAAAGTAACCATGTACATATGTTTAATAAATGACTATGTGCGCTATGGTGGTTCATATTAGTAATCCAGAAAGTGTAGTGACATAACAATGTGATGTTGCGGAAAATAAATGTATACCAAGGCCACCTACAGTTGAGAGACTGTTTTTAGAGGTAGAATCGGAATATTCCCTAAAGTAAAAACAATTCTGAGAAAAAATAGACCATAATAGGGTTGGTGTAAGTTGAAAACAAATATCGGGAAATTTTGGCAATTACAGATAGGTGGGTGCGTTTTTTTGTAATTCAACCTAAAATTCGAGGGATATTTTGTAATTTAAACTTAAATTAATTAATTTTTTTTTATTTACAAAATAAACTAAAATAAAATTGGTGGAGTTGTGATTAGGGGTGTAAACGAGCCGAGCTCGAGCCGAGCTCGCCTCTTTTGGCTGGCTCGAGCTCGAGCTCGAGTATATTTTGTCGAGCTCGAGCTCGAGCTCGAGCTCGCGAGCTCCTCTTTTTTTGGCTCGAGCTCGAGCTCGTGTCAGTTGTGTCGAGCTCGAGCTCGAGCTCGAGCTCGAGCCCATTGTCTTTTTTTTTTTTTTTTTTAAATATTTTTTTAATTATTATTTTATTATTAAAAATTATTTAAAAAAATAAAAAATAAAAACTAAATTGTAATTATATATATTTTTAATATTTGTATTTATTTCTATAATATTTTACATTATTATACATTATTTGAATGGAAATGACATATAGGAAATGAAAGGAAATAATAATAAATCCGGCTCGCGAGCTCATGAACAACTGAAAACCGGCTCGAGCTCGGCTCATCAGAAAGCTCGAGCTCGCGAGCTCGAGCTCGAGCTCGAAAATCTCGAGTTCGAGTTCGAGCTTTTTACGAGCCGGCTCTTCGAGCTCACGAGTCGGCTCGGCTCGTTTACACCCCTAGTTGTGATGTGGGGTGCAAAGAATTGATGAAAGTTGGTTGACGAATTCAAAGTCCAACCTTTCTAATGCGTGTTTCTCCATTTCTGACTGGTGTTATTTAATTCCCTTTGTAAAGTGGGCCTTACATTATATATTATTGAGATTTTAAATAATAATCCCCTTTTTTAAGGGTTAATTTCATTTTGGACCTCTATTTTTGTTTAGACTTTATATTATACTATGTTAAATGTTGGTTCGATTCCATTTTGACTTTGAACGTGATTTCAGTAATTCTCTAGTCTGGTTCTGACAAAATTCAAAACTCGAAAGCCGTAGTTCTTCGACATAGCTTTCAAATCCAACTTGAATCAACTAGATTGTAAATCGATTAACAAATTATGCATAAATGAGTCACATTTTGAATTTTCGATAATTCAAAACATCAAATATGCGGACAGATTCATGCATATCTTTATCATCTACACTGGCGGAACACGTAAGGGGCATGGGGGGGCCGTTGATCCCCCAATATTTTTTTTTTAGATATTTGGTACTAATTTTTTTGAATATTACTTTTGAAACCCCCAAAGTTTTTGTAAATATTTATCTTGACCCATTATTTTTTTTGTTTTTTCTCCAAAATCTTATATAAATTATAGATAAATAATCATATTTAATATAAAATATAAAATAAGATGGTTAAAACTTGTATTATTTTAAATAAAATTTATGAATATTACTTATTTTTGATTTTTTTTATCTAACGCCTTAAAAATAAAAGAAAGATGAGATCGTGCCATAAATTTCTGAAATATCAAGTGCTGCTATTATTAGAATAATTTGAATTAATTTATATTTTTTTGTGATGATTAATATATATATATATATATGATATATGATATTTTAATTAAAAATTAGTTATATAAACTTATCTTTTGCAATGTTTTGTGCACCTAAATTTTTTTTCGGGGCGCTGCTCAGAACCCCAAAATTTTAGTTAGCCCCCTACATTTTAATTCTGGTTCCGCCCTGATCATCCACCATCCAATATTGATAATTCAAATTGCATTAGAAAGTTAACTCAAATAACAATTGAATTTTGCTGAATTCAACCTCGAAAAATAATTAAAATCACGTTTCTAAGTCGAAACTATATTATGAAATCTGAAATAATGTTTAAATTATTTATTATTATTATTTTTTTTTTCTTGTAATTTTCTTTTTCTAAGTTTTACCGCTATCTTTTGTATTCTTCATTTGACTACTATAAAATAATGTTTGCCACGTGGACGGTCGATTCTGGACTTGGCGGAAGCAAAATCAACGACTAAGCGGAATTGCAGAATACAAGATAGCTTTTGATGAAAAATTAAATATTAAAATATATAATTTTTGGGTGTTTAATTCGTTTCGATCAATCAATCATCAACAAATACATAATTGAAGTCGGTAGTGAGGAAAGAGAGTGTTGCGCAGAGTGGTGAAATGGCGACGGAGCCGCCGATCTTCCAGGAATCCTCTCGCTGCGATGTCTGCAAATGCAGCTTCTCAACCTTCCGCCGCCGGGTAATTTTTTTGAATCCTGTTCTCAAAATTAAGCTCGAATTATTTTTTTTGCTGATTTTATACTACGTTTTTTTTTGGGTAAATTACTCGTTCGTGGATTTATTCTGATCCTTTTGTATTGATAGTGATCCTGGCTGATTTTGGGTGGTAATTGCATGGTATTAATGATTGACTTGATCTGGATGGTCTGGTCGATTTTGTAAATTGCGTCAAGTGTTTATTTAATTTCCAGATCAATTTGATAGCTGGATGGTGTATTGTGCACAAATGCTTTTCAACAGATGCCTTGTGTTTATATCTTAAAGAGAAAAATAGGTTTATTTGATGGAATATTTATATAAGGTATGCCGAATGCTGTGTTTTGTATTTGCGAAATTACGCATTGAGATACATTGTGACAGACTTGGGGATCTGTGGAAGATGGAAGATGCAATTTTGGTGCTCAAGTTTGAAAAGAAAAGGATAAACGTTATGTGTTGTTGAAATACTATATCTGGTTAAGAGTTGGTTGGAAATGCAAACTGATTTTTCCGAAGCGGATAGATGTGCTTTGTGGTTGAGGAAATCGAAATAGAAGAAGTGTTGCACATAATAAACATATGGTGGTAATAATAATCAAGACTTAGACTGGCTTATAAATAGTGGATAGCCCCTCGTACTTTTAATAGAAACACTAGGATAGGCATAAATGGGATGGAAATGAGGTTAACGGGGTTACTTTTAATCACTAGACTTTCTTTCACTTGATGAATTAGTGAAACAACTATTCAAAATGGAGGAAACTCATCTTCCATTCAAAAATTGTTTCGAGCATCTAATGAATAAGTTGCATCCGCTGCTTTTGAAGGAAGCATGTATGGAATATGGCTAATTAGCTGCAATCCCATTTTTTTAATTACTAATTTCTGTGCCCAGATAAAAAACCGTTTTTCTTACTTAAAATAAGAATTTACTCAGACACGATGGATGCAATAATATAAGAGCTTTAAATTGTCCTCGTAAGGTTTTGCCTATGACATTGTACTAAAACTTATCTTCTTTGAGTTGCAACTTGATTCAACATCGATATAATATTTTCTTGGATTTTACAGTGCCTTACCTCACATTGTATGTTTACAGCATCATTGCCGATGTTGTGGCCGAACATTATGTGCTGAACATTCATCCGATCAGATGGTATGCACTCTACAAAACAAATAAATTTAAGTATGACTGAACACGAGAAACACTCTTAATATCAATCACTTTTTGCAGGCCTTGCCACAGTTCAATATTTACTCAAATGTGCGAGTTTGTGCTGATTGTTTCAATAATGGCTCTAGGTAAGTTTCATTGTACATGGTTATGGATCTTCAAGCCAATGTACTGACTTTTTAACTAGTAGATTATATTTCATTTGTATTCGTTTTCCTGTATTAGTTTTACTTGGGGCCTGTACTATATTTTGTTAGAACTGTCACAGATATGCACTAAGCAGTCCATTTCCTTCATTGGTCATGTTTTGTTTTGACATGATATTCTGTCTTTGTCTTGTCTTCGTAACTGAAAAACATGCTCCCAAAAGTCCAGTCACACGAAACAGCAACCAATAGTTCATTATTATTTATCATTGTTGATCTACGAGGCTTCGTGTGAGGTTGATAAAAAAGAAAACATAGACATAAATAAACTATTGTTCGTCCCGATTCTTCAATTTGTTGCAAAATTTTACTGTAGATTCAAGAAGGATGGTGCGCCAGCTACTTCAAATGAAGTTAATGCTGTAACGGATTCGATTTCAAGATTAGATATCGGTGCAGTTTCAGATACCAAACCTGAAGTTAGTACCGGAAAATCTCCTCTCCCTGAAGTTCCTGAATGCAAGTGCGGAATGCCTTTGTGTATTTGTGAAGCACCAGCGCCTCCAAAGAATTCTATGACATCACAGGCAAGGACTATTTAGTTTGCACCAATTTGTCCTTATTGAACTTCATAGTCTTATGGATTCTGTATTTCTGTTTCATTACAGCCATTAGCAACCACCTCAAATTCCACACTTCACTCAATTTCGAAACCGAAAAGGACAGAGCAAACTCCTAAGAGTAGAGGTTCAACGTCAAACAGTTGGCAAGGGTATGTAGATTATTACCAATTTATGAGCATCATTCAGGTTTGCACGTTATATTGTAGAATCATAGTTACTGTATGCTATTTTCGTGATTGTTAATTCATTTTCATAGTCACTGTCTTCAAGATTTGAACAAGCACGAGTGTTGTCATAAAAAACCTTAAGGGTCATTGATTTACTAAAAGATAATTTGTTGTCGGAGGTCTGAGTCTGCAAATAAATCACGATGATGGAATAGCAGTATTATTATTATATGCATCTGAAAGAATTTGAAATTATATAGCAAGAAATAAAAAAAAATAGGCATCTCCATTAAGATCCTCATTTTGCATCAAGCAATTACAATAAAAGCTTCCAAGCCTTGTAAAAGAATAGCTGGATTTCCTATGAAATAAGAATCTATTAACTTGGGTAACTGAAGTTACCATTTGCATTCATCACTATATTTTTGTCATCTGTATATATCAAAGTATATACCAAAAAGGAAATCTTGCAGTACTCAATTCAATTCTGGTCAAGTTGCAAACGGTTCCGTGGATATATCATCTGTTCATTACGAAGTTACTGGAGAGGTATGCTAAATTTGGCTTTGTTGTTTCTAGTAGAATAAGCGAATCAGGACCACATTATATTCCTTCAAATATAGATACTTTGCTAACTTTTAGCTTAATGCTTAGGGTTTAAGAGAAGCAATAAAAAATGGCGATACAGCTGCTGTTAAGAAGCTTCTGAGTCAGGTACCTTTGTTTTTTTCTCTTCTCTTTGATTCTGAATAGTAGATTGAGATTTTCTCTTCACTAATATTAAGCTGAATATTATAAAATTTGTAGGGCGTGGATGCAAATTATCGCGACAAGCAAGGCTCATCTTTGTTACATTTGGTCTCTCTCTCTCTCTCTCTCTCTCTCTCTCTCTCTCTCTCTCTCTCTCTCTCTCTCTCTCTCTCTCTCTCTCTCTCTCTCTCTCTCTCTCTCTCTCTCTCTCTCTCTCTCTCTCTCTCTCTCTCTCTCTCTCTCTCTCTCTCTCTCTCTCTCTCCCCCTCCGTCCCCCTCTCTCTCTAAAACGAAAAGTTTCATCTAATTGATCTCTAACTTTAATAACTTATGCAGGCAGCAGTTTTCAACCATACTGAGATAGCTTTTGCCCTCATTGACAATGGAGCAAGCTTAGACTGCAAAAATTCACAAGGTAAATGGTTTGAACAAGTTCTTCCATTTGAATTTTGGTGAAGTAGTGATGATTAGGAATAAGGAATACACGAAGAAGAATCTCTAGTGCAAGGATGTGATTCAATAACCCACCAACCTATGGTATCTGGTTGTCTAATTTATTTTATCCAGTCTGAAACTTGAAACGGATTTCTGTGCTGGAGCGAGAGAATTGTATCAGAGAGTGCTGATTAGGTGTGGAAACTGGAAATTGGATCGGAACTTCGGAATTCCGTCGATTCCTATCCGGATATTTACGATTTTGGAACTATTAGTCATTCCGAATTTCTTAAGTTCCAATTTTCCCGATTTTTCTTTTGGAACCGAATTGGAATACATATTAGATTTTAATTCCCGATCCGATTTTAATTTCCAAAAATATCTCCACCCTTAGTGCTGATTATCACTTGAAATTAGCTCTCAATATCATTGGATAGGCTTCTTTTGGCCACACATGGTCATTTGGCAGTAAATACTGTTTCGGGTATTTCTACAGTTGACTTTCTTTTGCTGACTAAGTCGTAATTTTCTTATTCAGGCGAAACACCTCTGGATTGTGCTCCAGCTACATTACAGTACAAGATGAAAAAGAAGATGGAAGAAGATGCACAATCGGATCGCATAAAAATGATGGAAGAAGATGCATAAAAATGAAAAACGAACTCCACGGAAATGGTGTTTAATTTCTAGAATTGGAAAATAAAACTGCAAAGTTGAGGTTTGCTGTATATTACTATGCTATCGTAACAACAAAATATATGGATAGGCACTTGTAGAAGAGTCTTCTCCACATTTAACTATTTAATTTCCTATCTTATTCTTTTCGGGTTCCAGTTACAGTTCCAGTTACATATATATTAATGGTAGGAGTTTAGCTCGTAAATTCTTTTTGCCTAGTTTCGTTGAATATTCGAGACAATTCAGGTGGACAGGGACCTAACTGTAAGCGAAACTTAAACGGGTAAGTGCAGTATCAAAAGTATAGTACTCGGACTGTCTATTATATGAAACTAGCCGAAATGGATTTACGAGCTAAAACCTCTGAATTGCACCCAGTCGTAAGTAACGGCCACATACATCTCCCCCTTGTGTTCTTGCATGTGTGTGCACGTGGTCATGTTTGTACCTTTTTGGATGGGATGAGGTAGGGCTAATGTTACCTCGTGAATTCACGTGATTGTCTCATTAACAGATTTCCTCAATGCAGAAATCATGTGGTCTTTTATATATTGGTTAATATTCAATTCAATTGCATTACAAACGAAAAACAAATATTCATCCTAAAATTAATTCACTATTGCATAACATTCGCGTATATCCTGATCTTATAGTGCATTCAATACACGAGCGTCTGTCCATAGTTTTTCCGACCGCCAAGATCTCGACAGATAAATCGTATAAAGAAAGTGTA
>NW_012194522.1:370273-390366 GCF_000504015.1 Erythranthe guttata
TGGGGGTATAGTGAGTGCGATCGAGCGTTATGGATCATCAATTCGTGCTGTGTAAAGCAGCTCTGTTATTTGCAGTTACGCGATGGCTGTTGTCCTTTGCCCTAGATCTATTGACCGCTTCTGTCGGATTCTTCTCATCCGATTCCAACTCCAATTCCAATTCCAATTCGAATCGGTGCTCTTCTTCTTCTTCGGCGGCGGCGGCGAATTTGAGGTTAGTGAGAGAGAGTCTCACACTGACGACGATCGGCGAGATCGAGCACCGGCGGGGGACGGCGGAGTGCGGCGGCGGCGGCGGAGACTCGTCGTGCGCGGTGTGCTTGGACGGGCTGAGGAAGAGCAGCCAGGTGTGGGAGCTGAGCAACTGCTGCCACGTGTTCCACAAGCACTGCCTCGAGAGGTGGCTGGCTTACGACAGCAGGCTGACGTGCCCGCTGTGCCGGGCTTCTCTGATCGCCGTCAGCCCTCTGCCGCCGCCTGCTTCTCCGCCGCCGCCTAGCTGGGCGGTGGAGCGGATGCTTTATTTATTCGGAGATGATCTGCTTCCTTGATTTCACCCCAAACTCACTTTCCCAAATATGTGAATAGACCGAATTTTTTTTTTTTTTTTTTTTTTTTTATAGGTTATTAGATTTTTCTAGGTATATGGATTCAGAAACGGGTCGGGTTTTGCCCATTTTGGCTGACCCGGAAGAAAGTTCAAAATTCATTTTTACGAATTGGTGCATTTGTAATATTGAGCTGAATAATAATAAAACAGCAATTATTTTCCCAATTAAATTAAATTATGAATAATATTGAAATACATTTTTATTGATTATTTTTATTATAGATCCTTTTGTTTTCCCATGTTAAAAAAAGGAAAGCAAAGGAAAAAGCGGGTGGTGTCAAAAGCACGACTTTGTGATAGTGCAAGAACATGACCAAATTCTTTTGACGAATGTAAAAACAATTCAATTAAATTAAATTATATAATTGAAAAAGTAAAAGCCAATTAGCTAAATATAATATATATATATATATATATATATACAAACGAACATGAGATGAATTGCATGTTCTGAAAGAAGAAAGTAAATTTGTTAGGTAGGGATGAGTATTTAATATTTATAATTTATTTTAAAGATTCATGTTTTTTAATGGGCCCCCTTCCAAGATTTGCCATATTATACATCTAGGCCCGGGCCCTAACTTAATTGGGGCTTAAGGCAGCAAAATATTACGGGCCCTTATTATATTTTTATATATAATTTTTTCTTTTTCAAAATTTTATTTTATTTTTTGGGATCTTATTTTCATTTTCTTTTTGAAAAAGTAGTGTGTTCAATTTTTTATTTTTTTATTTAGAAATATAGTAATGTTTGTTTGTATTTTGAGAAGATGTCAAATTACAATGCACAGTCAAAAATGAAAAATCATGTATAACTTATAAGGTGTTTCAAATTCTTCTTTTAAAATATATACAGTGATGCTTGTTTGTATTTTAGTGAAAACTTTTGCTACATTAACACTCAAATCATTTCAGAAAAAAAAATTAACAAAATTTTATTTAGAAAAAAAATAGTGGGAAGATTTCAGAAATCGGGCAAAATATAGGCCAAGAATCTTAGCTATATTTATCAAATTCAAATTTGGAAAAGTAATAAAATATGGCAGAAAAAATAAATGTTATATTTGGAGAGTAAAAGATGCTTAACTTGTGCAAATATACACACATCTTGTATTGAAGGAAAGACTTGGCGCCAAAACCTAAATATTCCTTTCTTCACAAACTGTGTGTTTGTGTGTGTGTTATTATTACAAACATCCTAAGTAGTAGAAGAACGTTTATTCCTTGTCTAATTCGTGCTTAAATTCCTTCCTTTTACTTCCCATAAAGGACAAAACTTTCCTAGCTATCTATTTACCAAAAAATTAAGATGGCACAAATTTTCCACCAATATATTTTTTCTTTTATATTTCAATTGCGCCGCAAAACAAAACATAAAGAACAAGAAAAAGAAAAAAAATGGAGTTGAAGAAGTACTTGTTCGTCTTGGTATTGACCAATGTCTTCTTGTTCGGTGACCGTTTATTCGCCGACGGCCTTGGCTGCAATTGGGGCACACAGGCCACCCACCCCCTCCGCCCCGACATAGTTGTGAAGCTAATGAAAGACAATGGTTTCGATAAGGTCAAACTTTTCGAAGCGGATCCCGGTGCCATGCTCGCGCTCGGTAGGTCCGGTATTCAAGTCATGGTCGGAATTCCGAACGACATGTTAGCATCTTTGGCTAGTAGCGTTCGTGTCGCCGAGGATTGGGTGTCGCATAACGTTTCCTACTATTTGTCCAACAAGGGAGTCGACATTAGGTAAACAAAAATTATTTTAACTCAGCGACAAGGGTATTTTAGTAATTTTCTATGTTTTTTTCTTATTGATTTTCTTATTATGTGCGCAACAACCTATATTAAGCATGTTTCATTATGCCAACCAATTGATCTCTATATGATCATCTCAAATCGGTTTTCAAATTTATTGAGTTCGAGTATTTATTAATTTATTTTCGATTTTTTCCTTTCTCGAATTGATTTGATATGTCTATACCCGAAAATCTTATTTCTTTTCAGGTATGTTGCCGTTGGAAACGAGCCATTCCTCAAGACATACGACGGTCAATTCACGAAGACGACCTTGCCGGCGCTCCAGAACATCCAGGCGGCATTAATCAAGGCCGGCTTGGGCCGCGACGTAAAGGCCACGGTCCCACTAAACGCCGACGTCTACCAATCGGAAACCGGCCTACCCTCGGGCGGAAAATTCCGTTCGGACATCCAAGACCTAATGCTCTCGATCGTCAAATTCATAAGCGACAACGGGGCCCCACTAACCATCAACATCTACCCTTACCTCAGCCTCCACGCGGACCCCAATTTCCCCGTCGACTTCGCCTTCTTCGACGGGGGCGCCACCCCCCTCGTCGACGGTTCCATCACCTACACAAACGTGTTCGACGCGAATTACGACACGCTCATCACCGCATTGGAGAAGAGCGGCTTCCCGTCGATGCCGGTGGTTATTGGCGAAATCGGGTGGCCTACCGACGGAGATGTCAAAGCAAACCCTAATTTCGCCCGCCGATTCAATCAGGGGCTGGTGAACCGAATCAGGCGGGGGGTCGGGACCCCCAAGCGCCCGACTTTGCCGGACGTTTACCTTTTCGGCTTGATCGACGAGGATATGAAGAGCGTCGAGCCGGGGAACTTCGAGAGGCATTGGGGGATTTTCAATTTCGACGGAACCGTCAAGTACCAGCTGGATTTGGGAGGCGGAACCCTAACGGCGGCGAAGGGGGTCCGTTATCTGGAACGGCAGTGGTGCGTGATGAAGCCGGATGCTGACGTGGCGGATCCGAATTTCGGGGGGAGCTTGAACTACGCGTGCACGTACGCCGACTGCACGAGCCTAGGGTACGGCTCGTCCTGCGCGGGGCTCGATTTGAGGGGCAACGCTTCGTACGCGTTCAATGCTTACTACCAGACGATGAATCAGCAGAAGGGCGCGTGTGAGTTCTCTAACCTGGCGGTGATTACGAAGATCGATCCGGGTTTTAAGGACGGTACTTGCAGGTACGAGATTATGATCTACAATGGTGGAACGCCGGCGAATAATCCGGGGACTTCGTCGGCGTCGGCGGATGTGAGTAGTTCTGGTGTTGTTTCCTGGGTAGCTATGCTGATGCTGGCCCTCGTTGCTTATTTCCATTAGCTTCTCTCTCTCTCTCCTTTTTTATTTTATTTATTTAATTTTTTTTAAAACCATTTTTTCCCGTATTGCCCCCCATAGAGATAGGTTATTTACGAACAGATGTAGAAGTCTTATTATGCAGTATATTTTAGTATTTTTTTTATTATTATTTATATTATTGCCGTAGTAGAAATACATTTGTTACACAACATTTAGATGAGGAGATTTGCAATTTCACATATAAAAATAATAAATTTGGGTGTTGGTGAGGTCAAATTAAATAATAAACGGGCTCATGCTTATAATATTATTCAATGTAGGATTTAAGCCCTTTTTGTTTTCAAAAAAAAAAAGAAAAGATTTAAGCCTTTTGTTTTGGGCTAAATTATGTTAATATTTGGTACGGTTCTCATTTCATTTTTATTTTTTTTCTAGAAATAAATTTGTGTTTGTTATATTTTGCAAAAAAATATCTCAATTTAATTTCAACAGTTTCTACTAAAATACATTTTTCAACAACTTTAAATATGATCTGATTGCCACTGTAAGTTTTATTTCTTATTAAATTATAAACAAACATTACTTTCATTCTCAAATTATTTTCTCACAACAATACTACTCAAAAAATAAATTAAAAATACTACAACAAAGAAAACATTTACAAAAAAAAAATATTCAAAGAATTATTTAAGCATAAAATAAAATAAAATAAAATAAGAATTTCTTTAATTTCTGACCCAGATTCAACACAATTGCAGTGGTCCTATATATACTTCTATTTGCTATTCTCGAGACCCAAAACTCTTTTTTTTTTTTTTTTTCTCAAAATTATAAAACATGATTTAAGAAATGGATCCTCCATAGCCATTGTTTCCCACTCGGACTCTCATCTCTCCCCTATAAATAGCTACAATTTCTGAACCGAATTACATGTACGTAGCTGTGGTGGGTTTTCCTTCACAATTTCTTACCCCCTTTTTTTTTTTTTGTTTTTTTCCCCCCTTTTTTCTCATATTCAACCCAGAAATTTATTAATTTATGATTCCTCTGTACCGGTGGTGAATGTCTGAGCAATCGGCATGTTAAAGGCGCGTTCTTGGCTCGCAATTTCGTCCAACACTAACCTAATTCGTCGATTCCACAATTTGGGGCTTTTTTTCATGGCGAATTTTATGTTGGGGCAAACAGATTTCCAGATGTTGCCGCTCAGAAGGTTTAATACCGCCACTTCACCACTGATTCATATAACTAAACGAAGGCTACCACCCCCAAATCGATTTAGGTTTAGGGGCTGCTGCTCCGATAACCACGGCAATAATTTCAGTAGTGATCGTGTTAGTTGCAATGATGTACAGAAAGTGAGGGCGTCTCCTAGTTGGGCCCCGCAGTTACTCCGTCCTTCTGACGAGGTTTTTGTCAATGGCGGTGGTGCCGCTAATCGAGGAAACTTTGCCGGAGGTGTGGACCAGTCCTCCCCGCAGAAAGTCATGCTCGCCGTTGATGTTGATGAGGGTAATCTGATTTTACTTGTTACAGAATCGATTTTGTGGTTTTTCGATTGTTGGTTAAGAGGCATATTATTATTATCTGATCATGGTTAACTACCAAATATTTCGGTTTGCATTTTGCAATTGTCGTAAATTTGTCGATATCGGTTTTGTTTTTTGTATTCGTCAAGCGGCTATTTCGGTCCTTTACGCTTCCTTTTCGGTCAAATTGCGTAATGTACGTTGGGCTTGACTTGCTAAAATTGAGTTGATAGCGATGACTCGTCTTGTATTGTGTTCATGAATGTTAAGATATGAGTTTCGACGATCACTTTCTTGTTTTAATCAGTTGACTTTGTTGGCAGTTCTTGGGAACTTCGTATCAGCTCTGAATAAGTTCATCGCAGATCGCTACTCTCAAAACCACTCGGTTTCTGAGTACCATGTTTATGAATTTTTCAAGGTACTGTTTGATAGTTTTTAACGACATTTGCAAGTAATGCTATGAGTACCATGTTTAAGAAAACGGTATGTGATGCGTCTAAAACTCGTGATTACTTCTTATTCCTCCAATAGAAAATGCTTGGTGTTGAAGGCTGAAGAATGCTCTCGATCTGAAATCTTAAAAGTTTAAAATCGATAAACTACAATTATTTATAAAATCATATTTAAGATAGATTGCTCTCATGTGTTTTCTGATTCACTTTTCATTTTCTTGCAGATATGGAACTGTTCGCGTGATGAAGGTATCTATACATATGCTCTAACTTGGCTGTCTAGGCATTTGCAGACAAATTTATGTTATTCATTCTATTTATACCATGAAGCAATATATAACTATTATCTTCTTTTGTTTTCACATTGAAAAAAAACCGAATATTGGCTTCAACATTCATGCACCTGCATCTGTCACTGCATCTGTGTCTCTGACCTTTTAGCCAATTGTAAATAGGTGATTGTCTGTAAAAGGTCAAACAAGAGACTTTTTACCGTAACTTGCACTCCTAGAACATAATGTTTAGATTCATTATAAATGTATTAGGTGTTAATACGAGGTGTGTATAACGCGGTGTGTTTTCTTGCATCCCATGATTTTTTTAAAAATCACATCATGAATGAAAAAAATAAAAATTGTTTTCTTTTCGCAGCTGATGTTCGTGTACATGAGTTCTTTAAGACACATTATTTCAAGAAAGGGATACATCCACTTCCGGGTGCTCAAAAGGCTATTCAAAATTTGTCCAAACTCTACGACTTGTCCATTGTTACGTATGTCTTCTAGCACCCTTTCGATCTACTTCCGTTCTTTGTTAGGCCTAGATAATAATAGTAGCTTGTCTTTTATACTATGTAGGTCCCGCCAAAACGTGATCAAAGATCACACAATTGAATGGATCGAAAAACATTATCCCGGTCTCTTTCAGGAGATCCATTTTGGCAACCACTTTGCTTTAGATGGACTTTCCAGATCTAAATCAGAGATTTGCAAGTAAGTATTATTGAACTCTTCGTTTGTCGCTTATTTTGGTTGGTTTAATAAGTTATTTTGTTTTTTGTAGGTTATTGGGGGCAAAAGTATTGATTGATGATAATCCGAGATATGCAATTGAGTGTGCAGAAGTTGGGATAAAGGTTCTTCTTTTCGATTACGAGAATTCGTATCCTTGGTGCAAGACTGAGCATATTCCTCAGCATCATTCTCTTATTACCAAGGTACACAGTTGGGAAGAGGTACAACATCAATTGTCCTTATCGGCGGTCTCCTAAGGATCGTAAAAAATTGCAAAATTGCAGCTAGAGGAATATTTTTTTGCTGCAAAAATATTCAACAGTTCGTTACTAGCAGATTTATTTTGTTTACTATCCCCTTCCCTTAGTCTTTATGTTGGGGAATCGAGTGATGGGATTAGAGTTGCAATTTGATAATTTTTTTTCTTTGTTTTCTTCGTCTGAGGAGTTGCATTTTCTCCAAACTTGCTATTTTTTTTAAGCCGAAGGGCTTGTAAAAGTAAAATTAGAATTGCCGGTCTCGATATAAACGAACGCGTGCATTCTTGGAGTAGGTACATTATTTATTTATTCTTGATATAAACTGGTTTATTTATTCACAAGTCTAGTATTTTATCGATTCTTAAACATGATAAATAAATGTTGAATCGAATCTCCAACTTTAATCGATCTTCTCCAGCATCTTGAAACCGTATGCTTCTAGAATATCCAGTGCTGCAAAACAAGAACACATCTTCCTTTGAGCCCTCCCTTTTCTTGATTTAGAACAATAAATATCAATATGTAGAGAGAAGTAGAAGAAGAAGAAGGGATCACCTGGTTCGTAAATTTCCGGATGTATAGGCCTTAAAACACCCTTCGTTTTGATGTTTTCCCCGATTAAGAGCTGAAAAAATATATATATATAAAGCACCATTAATTTAATTTCCGATTTTTTTTAAAAAAAAAACAGAAAAGCAAACAAGAAAATATGTATATACAAGTACCAGAGCTCCAATGGCAGCAGGAATTCCGACTGTTAAAGCCATTGCGGTGTATTGTCTCTCTCCATCGATCCTTCCGAATTCCAATAGTGTTGCTCTGTGGTTTTCGTTAGGTTGGCCATTCGGAAATTCCACTTCCACCTCGTGGTGTAGAAGCACCATGTCCTAAAAACAAATTAATAAATAAATAAAATGTTTCAAATATGTTTCGAAAAGAACAAAGATTTTAACTCAAGTAACCTTTTCAGTGCCGGAATACGCCAGCCTTTCTTCCATTCGGAGGCACGTAACATCGAATGCAGATTTGCACGATTTTGAGATTTCTGCCTTCTCTTCGAATCCCAAAAATCTAATTGAAGTTTACGCGTAAGAAATATATTCCACAAAAATAAAATGATCTTAAATGAATGTGTGTGTGTATTTATATATTCAAACTCACATAATAGTTTTGGCAGTCATATATTCCACAAAAATAAAATGATCTTAAATGAATGTGTGTGTGTATTTATATATTCAAACTCACATAATAGTTTTGGCAGTCTTGAGCGACGTTTCTTTGTCTTTGCATAGACCAAGGCCAAGAATCCGATCCGCAATCCATTTCTGGGTTATGATTGGTTCTTCAATGCCGTTAGTACTATTGCAATCGAGAAGTGATAGTAAGAAGGTTCTATAAGTTGTCCTCGTCTCGTTTTTTAGAATTGGGATTTCTTCGGTATTGAAGAACCCAATTCTTGCTAGTGTGCCCATTATTTCTCCAAAACCTGCAAAAAAAAGAATAAAAAAAGATCAATCAAGAAACTCAAATTAAAAAAAAATGCGTATTGTAATTATAGAAATATAAAGGAAAAGAAATATATTGCCTTCGTATCTGAGGGTCCCACGGAAGATAGTCGATGCTTCACTTTTAATTCCATAAAGGTCTCCGTAAACCAAAGAATCTCGATTTGGAAGACATTCCAATGCAAAAGCTGGAAAATATGGTATCCTAAGTTTTGAAGCTGAATCATAAAGCTTGTCCCCTGCATTTAAACGTAAAAACTAATTTATTAAAAAAAAAAAATGGAGAAAAATTGATGTACTTATGAAGATATTGTAATGGGGTTCGAATATTGATTTATTTATCAATTAATAACAAGAGAGTAGTGTAAATGTATAATGATTGTCACGACTCACCATCAACATGCACGATTTCTCCATTATATTTATATACGGCTGGATTTCGCCCAGCTCGTATAGCGCCAGCTGGACTCCAACTGAAAACGTAATACGAAATATACGCATGAATGTTACATCATGCATGAAATAAAATAGAAATTTAAAAAAGGAAATTCATACCTGAATTTATAAGCCAGTGTATTGTTTGCAGCATCTGGAGCCGGAAGACCGCCACAATACGAAGTGAAAGATTTGATTTTACCCCCTCGTTTACGGGCTTCATCGATCATCTTCATTGCCATCATATGATCTGAATTTATTTATTTAAAAAAAAAAAAGGGGGGTTCATTATTAAAATAAAATTTAACTTATTCATTATTACAACTAGAAGCAGTAAAAAATATATTACCGATTCCAGGGTCCAATCCCATCTCACAAAGAATTGTAATACCCGAACTTTTTGCCGATTCGTCCAGCTTGGACATGGAATCATCCACGTAGCTAGCCGTGACAAGATGTTTCTTAAACTGAAACACGACGAGGCAAGAATATTATTACATGGTAAAAGAGGTAGAAATAATTCAAAATTGTATTATTGCCGATTATTTTCTATTGCCTAAAGACAAGTTTCCTCGTCCAAATAAATGCTTCATGTGATTCACAAAAAACAAAAAAAAAAAAGAAAGAAAAAAAAATATGGACCTGAATACATGCACTTGCTATGATACTGTGGCAACTAGGTGGCAGTAAGCTGATCACCACATCAACCTGTAATAAAATTCAGAAAACAAATTTACTAAAACAGCATCTTGAATTTCTTTCCTTTTTTTTTAACTATAAAATATCCTTCAATTTTAGATAATTGTGATAATATTTCGACTTTCGTACATAGAATTACCTTTGAAATGTAATTACAGAGATGTTCCTTATTCGTAATATCAAGCTGAACTGCAGTTGCATACGGAATTCCTTCAACAATCTGCTCCACATTACAAAAAAAAAAAAAAAAAAAAAAAAAAAAAAAACGAGATCACGCCTTACTTTTTCCTCGTCATTACAAAAAAAAGAAAAATCGAAAATTCAATGTATAATCAGACTAACTAACCTCTTCTGCATCTTTCAAGAAAAGAGAAGCAACAATAACACGAACACAAGTCTTCTCATTCGAATCATTCGTCACGTACAAATTCAGACATTTTTTCGATGTTAGAAATTCGACAGCTGGCCGACAAACTCGTCCAGCACCTAATATTAAGACATATGCTTCTCTTTTCACCTCGTTTTCGTTCTCCATATCCGTTTCTTCGAATTTTTTAACCTTGAGCGATATGGTGTTGTCTTTACTGTTGACTTGGTCTTCGCTTGGATTAGCAAGCGAAGTCAGAGAATCGATAATCTTATCTAGGATTGATTTATCATCTGCACCAATCTGTTTGATATAACAGGAAAATGATCGTAAAATCGAGAATTTTTTGGAATAGAAATAATCCGCCGAATAATGTAATGAAAGTCAACTTACTTCGAGTTCTGAGTAAGACGTAGCGTCTGTTCTTTGACCGACTTGACATTTGACCAAATGGAAGGAGCCACCTGCTGCTTCGATGATATCCAAAGCCTCGTTTATTAGAAACCGATCGAACAAATGTCCACTTAAAGAAATCTGCAGGAAAATGAAATACGTAAATTAGAAATCAATTAAAAAACGATTAGGACACGTGCATAACGGAGAGAAGATGTACCAGAGTCGTGTATTTCATTTTTGCAGGCTGCAACGGTTGGAGAATTTGTGAAGAATCTCTGCCAAAAGAAAAAAAAGATAACTAAACCCGCGACTTTTTTTTAAATAACAATGTAAGAGGATAAAAATTTGCAATAACTAAAGTAATTCAAATTTTCGAAAAACGAAGTGATTAAAAATTAAAACTTTAAAATTATCAACTAAAAAACTTACTCAATATCGGAGCTTCTCATTCTAGGAATGTATTCGAACAAGGAGGTAAGAGCTCCAGCATGGACTATGCAAGCTCTCCTTAAATGTGCAGGCAAGTTTTCGAGACTTGTTGAAGAAGCTAAAATTCCGATAAATTGCGATAGAATATCACCGAAATGTTGAGAAGCCTACATTAAAACATAATATTATAATAATATTTTTAAAAAGATAGAGAACAAAATAAAATAGGATAGGTTAATTTCACCTCTCTTGCGAACTCGGTTGGAAGAATGTCGACAGCTGAACAGATAACGCCGTCACCCTCCATGTCATTATGGTACGAGTTGTCGTGAGAATCGTATCTAGACACCATTTTCACCAAATTTTAATAACAGAAATATTAAAAAAATAAATAATAAAAATAAAATAAAAATTTGCATGATTAGATGTAGACTCGTGCAAGAATCTCCCGAAGAAAATAAAAATGAAAAAAATAAAAATTCAATCTTGAAATCTATGAATAGATGCATGCAAGTATGCAACACTAGTTTTAAAAAAAAATTAAAAATAATTTACCTAATGAAAGGTGAGTCGATAGTAGTGGTTTGATTTACGAATTCAATTGAGCCACCTACATCACAAGTTATATCGGAAATTCCGACAAGTGGGCATCCTTTTTTCATCAGCTCTTGCAGCTGCATTGTAGTCAATAACCTCGGAAATCTTTTTTCCCAATACATACAATTCACTGCAACCAAAAAAAATTAAACGGGCCCCGGTTATTCTTTTTAACATTTATTTTTGCCAAAAAAAAATCAAAGGGCATCTTCGAAAGGTATTAAAGGAGACTGACCTATAACAGATGTCAACGGGGCTATCTTTTCGTGAAATACGGGCTTGTAGTTTTCTGGATGTGCGTAATAATCAGCCTGGTAAGAAAACAAAAATATGCTTCATTCAAGATTTGTATACGAAAAAAAAATTCAGATAAAAAAATGATTATTATTTTCGTCATAAACAGAATCGAAGAATGGTCACCTTATCGAAGAATTTGGAAGGGTCTTTATGTTCGACCATGTGTTTACTGGTTACAACACAACCGTATACTTGAAATACTCGTTTTGAAGTTCTTCCTACTTGGTTATGATCTTTGGCCTAGTAAATTGAATAATTTATTTATAACATGGGAAAAAAAATATATACGTGCGTGAACCAAATAAGCGGTCTTGAGTAAGAATCGAATTGAATTACCATCTCCAATAAATCTGGAAGTTTACTCAATTCCACGAAAGTGTGCGGAAGAAGCTTGAATATTTCCCGTGCTCCTTGAGAAACTGCATAAATATATAAGATAGCAAAAATTAAGCATTTTCATGTGACGAAAAAATCGATAAATATATGAAGCATCATAGTCTTGTTTTCGGTTGATCGTACCATTTCCTGTACCGGTAAAAACGAAAACTAATGGACATATGCTTGATGGAAGTCCCATTGTAGCGATTTCTTCTCCCACTGAAATGATTGCAGCTTTCGCCATAGCCAACGAAGAATACATATACGATGCACCCAGAGAGAGAAACGGTGTCGAATATCCAAGATTAAGATACCCTGAAAAATGAAAAAAAAATTGAATTCTTACGAAAAAAATAAATAAAAGAATTTCAAACAAATATTAGGATACAAGAATCTAAAAAAGCGTACTCTGTCCTAAACCAGACAAGAAATCAATCATTCCAGCTCTTCCAGCGAATTTTCCGAACGCTAATAATCTTTTACCGTGATCTCCACTTATAAGCTCGTAATCGAACAAAGTAGCTCTTTCGGATAAAATCTAAACGACACAAAATGTTAAAACTAAAAAAAATTAAAGGTATGTCGAAAATATTTTCTTGATGGAAAAGCACACACACCTTATCAAGAAGGGGCATATTTTCTTTTTGCGCCTTGTGAGTGTGCGAGAAAAACGCGTACGCCCTATCAGGAAGTATCATCTCCAACTACAGAAAAATAAAAAATAAAATTATTTATTTTTTTCTTCCTATTTTTCGACATGAAAGTTAAGAATGAAAGTTAAGAACGAAGAGAAAGGAAAATTTTCGATATAATTGTTACCTGCGGTTGTTTGATACCGACAATGAGGCCACATTCGGATAAGTCTTGTGATATCTCACAGCCAACATCCTCGTACAGTTGGTCATGGTGAATGCGCTTTGTCGATGGCTGTACAATGATGCGAGAAACTCCGGTTTTGCCACTGCCACCGTGGAGTAGCCTCGCGCAGTGTGCGGGGGTGAGTGGGGCCCGCCTCTCCCACTTGTTAGTGGATTCTGAGAGGATTCCAACAACTCCGTTTCCAAGCATTGCTTGTCCGATACCTTGTGTTCGGACTAAAAAAAAATGCAAACTGTTTGTTAACTTAACTATAAAGTAAATACGAAATCTCACAACAGAGGATTAATTTTGCTCATACATTTTAATTTCTTGTTTTACTTCACTCACAAGTCACAACCACTAATCGCCCCGAAACTTATTGAAAGAAAAAAAAACACTCTGCACCTCCACAAATCGAGACTCGGATTCGACATACTTACAACTACGATCACAAAATTAACCAAAAAAAAAAAAAATAGCAGAAATTATATGTGATTTATAATTATTTACAAGATTCGTCCATTACACAAAAACATGCATGATGAAATCAACTAATCAAGAACTGCAAGAGAACCGAACACCATCATACAACGACTGTAATATAATCAGTTGTAATTAATAGCAAAATGAACCAGTCAATTACGCATGCATGGACACAAAGAAAGAACAATCAAGAAACATCAACATTAAAAAAAAAAAAAAAAAAAAGATCTAAAATAAATTAATTACAGGCTAAATTTATGTTCAGACAGTGGGCATTTCCGAACACAGAGTTATTTCCCCAATGTTCTCTTCAGATGATCGGACAACATCAACACATAACAAACACTGTCAAGAAATTCAAAGAGGATCCCACATAAAAAACTAAAAATAAATAAAAAAAAGAAACACATTTAACAGAGAATTCCTTACATTTACAGACGTAAAGATCACGGGGGCAGGAAGCGAAACCAGCCTTTTCTTCTCGTACAAATCGCCCCACCTTTTGAAAAAGTGAAACCCCCTTTTGAGCCTCGATCACAAACTCCAAGAATTGTGTTGTGCTCTGTAAAAATGTCGGAGTGCACACGTGGTGTTCTACAAAATGTCTGAATCAATCACTTCTTTACTATGACAAACCAAACACACAAGGAAAGAGAGCTTTATTGGAAAGTTAAAACAAGTGAAACGTGATTCACATTAATATTATTATGTACAATTAAAGAATCAACCTAAATTCTTGAGCTTATCAGAAAACCGAAATCCAACCAACTATGGCATGTTATATAATGTGTGTGTATGTGTATGTATAGGTGAAAAGATGAGGAACAAAAGAACCGTTGGTTGAGTGGAGCACGGAACCGGGTTTGCCCATTTACAAACGGGTAGTATTATATTTGTAAGAGAATTCAGATGGATACATCACGTGACGTGGCATGTTGGGAAATGGATGTCTTCGACCAACCACTTTTTTTGAAAGCTCTCTTCTTGTCTTAACATGCATTTATTATTTTTATTTATTTTAATACTTTTGGGCTTCTTAGGATAATCACTAATTTTTATATGGTAAATCTCTTTTGGCTAGTTTTATATATTGGGCAGTCCCGGTGTTATACTTTAGACACTGTATTCCCCTTTTTAAGTTTTACATACAGTTAGCTCCTTAACTCATTTAAATGTCTAGAATGCCTTTCTTTTCCACTTTAAAAAAAAGGGCATATTACAAATAAGCCCATCAGTGGGAACTTATTCATAAAGAGATCCAGACAATATTCTCCTTTACCAATAAGTCCACACATGGTCCAGATTTATGTAAAGGACTAAAATAACCCCTCTTACTTTAATATGCTCCAATTTCATCCTTAACTTACTTTAACTTCAATTTGACCCCAAATTTCACAAATTATTCAATTTTGACCCAAAACTTTTTTTTTTTCACAAATTTTTTTTTTTCAAAAACTTTTTTTCCGCCGGATTCCGGCGTTGACCGGCGGTCAACGCAGGTCTCCGGCGTTGACCTTTTTTTTTTTTTTTTTTTTTTTTTTTTTTTTTTTCTTCCGGATTTTTTTTTCCCGGATTCCGGCGTTGACTTTTTTTTTTTTTTTTTATTTTTTTCTTTTTTTTTTTTCTTCCGGATTTTTTTTCCGGATTCCGGCGTTGACCGGCGGTAAACACCGGTCTCCGGCGTTGACTTTTTTTAATTTTTTTTATTTTATTTTTTTTTTAATTTTTTTTTTCTGTAACTTTTTTTTCCGTTTAAACAACAATATTGCTTTGAATGACAGTAATATTAACTATATTACTGTTAAACACAGTAAAAATAACGAAACTATAGTTTAACACAGTGATATTGCTATATTAATCTCTAGCACATTAATATTAACACAACAAAATTCATTATTATTGTATAATAAAGTAATATTACTATGTTGTCCGTTCAACAAATGTAAACAAAATAAAAAAAACCAAAAGAATTAATATTACTGTGAGTGACAGTAATATTACTATAGCAACAGTAATATTACAATAGTAGACAGTAATATTATTACGTTACTCCGTGAATAACTCAAACAAACAAAATATCCAAACAAAAGAATAATATTGATGTGGTTGACATGAATATTACTATAACAAACAGTAATATTACCGTCAACCACAGTAATATTATTGTGTTTACAGTAATATTACAATAATAGACAGTAATATTAATACAAACACCACAAAAAAATAATAATATTGATGTTGTTGACAGTAATATTATTGTGTTTACAGTTATTTTACTGTCAACGACAGTAATATAATTACGTTGACTTGTCAACAAATCAAAAAAAAATAAAAAAAAATAATAATAAATAAAAAAATATAATATTGCATTAATTTACTGTCAACGGCAACACAATTACATAAATGTAATGTCAACGGCAGTACAATTACGTTAATTAACTATCATTGACAGTATAATTACGTTAATTTACTGTCAGTGACAGCACAATTACGGTCAACGTTTAGCGGCGGACGTGGAAAAACAAAACAAACCAAACAAAACAAAACAAAAAACTTAAAAAAACACTAAAAAAAACACTAAAAAAATTTTTGGGTCAAAATTTAATAATTTGTGAAATTTGGGGTCAAATTGAGATTAAATTAAGTTAAGGATGAAATTGGAGCATATTAAATTATACTCCAAAAAAAAGTCAAAATTGAATTTTTGTGGTCAAAATTGAACTTTTATGGACAAAATTGATTAATTTGGATTACAATTAAGAATTGGGTATAAATGGTTGAGGGTAATATTGGGATATACATGAATGTTTCCTTTAGTTATAATAAATATTAAAGGGATGGGCTTATTGGTAAAAGAGATATGTCCCCTAAACCTAGAATAATAAACATGCTTGGTTGGGGACTTTTGCATAAAAATCCCTAAAAAAAATGCTACTGCTCGGTCATAAAGACGTGTTCTGACCGAACATGTTTTTAATAATATTTATTTATTTCACCAAAACGTTTTTTAATATTTGTTTAAAAGGGCGTTCAAGACATTTTGGATGGATAAAAAGCTAACTGTAAGCAAAACTTAAAACGAGTGAGCGCAGTATAGAAAGTATTGAGGACTTTGTCCGGTAAATGAAACTAACCAAAACGAATTGATGATCTAAAACTTACATTAAAATTAATTTTAATTTATATATCATTTTTTTCACGATCTTAGTCCTCAAACAAATCACTATTTTGCAAATTTGCAATTTCGATTCACGGGATGATTTGAGAGTTATCTTTTACGGATAAAGCACGTGTAAAGTAATCCACTCAATCCTCTTTATTGCCTCTATTATTAATTTAAGCCTCAAATTCATTTTATAACAATAATTCATCCCAAAAAACATGAAATCCCATTAAATTTGTCACATTGTAAGGCACTAATTGAAATGTTAGAAAATGTATATGAAATAAAAATAAGATAATAAAGACAAAAATGACAAGAAAATAGAAGATGAAATGGGATGGGATGAACTCTGTACACCTACTATATTGGATGTTAGAACGACTTTGATGTGACGTGGAACAAATTTAATTAAGATAATAAATACACGTCATCGATATACAATAGTATTTTATTACACTTGAAATTGAAGGTAGTCCTTGTTTGAGGGATTCTTATTACCTAACTTCTCTATCTATAGGGATGATGTAGACCAAAAATAATCAGAGATTTATTGGATGTTGTTACATTGGATGAAGTATATCAACAAATAATTTATTATATACCAAACTCATGCAACGTGTGCACCTATGTAGCAACGAAACGAAAACGACGAAATGGGAGGAAAAACGGACAACGGGAAACGGTATGTCCCAAAAATGGGGATTCGATAAATTGGGGGAAACGTATAAATATTAAAAGTGGAAATGTATATTTATAAACATGCTATATAAACATATCTAAGTTTTCATTTATATATAATATAATTTTGTATATTTTTGTACAAATATATTAAACATAATTATTATTATCAACTATTAATTTTACAATTAAATAATTAGGGAAGCAAATTCAGACATGTTTCTAACTTTTTAAAATTTTGCAAAATGGCCCATAAAATTGCCCGTCATATATAATTGAGTGTCGACAACAAACATATCCGAAATACGGATATGTTAACAATTTGAAATTTCCGTGCTACATAAATGTGCACGATCGTGTAATTTATGGGATGTAAATTATATAATTTAGGACTAGTCAATTCCTATTGTAAAATAAATAAATTAACAAGTAATGAAAACTCGGAATATTCTCTCCCAGGCCCATATAAAAAAGTTAAAATAATTTAGCAGGCTCACAAATAGCAAAGGTTGGTTCACTCAAAGAAGCCCATTCATTATATACATCCAATAGTAGAGGCTGGCTTTATTGAGAGAAGCCCACTTTATCCAATTTTTACTTTAATTGACTCATTTTACTACGGCTTAATTCCACTTTGCACCCTTGAAATATACCATTTTGGCACTTTGCACCCTCGAAAAATAATAATAGCACTTTGCACCCTCAAAACACAATAAATCATTCACAATGCACCCTCAATTGAATAATAAAAGCAATTTTATTTTTCATTGGTGTTTTTCTTTTTGGGGTACAAAATAAAAAAAATTGTTGTTTTCTTGAACCTCAAACC
Source organism: Erythranthe guttata (assembly GCF_000504015.1). Next base: position 388,372 of record NW_012194522.1, read on the forward strand.
TAATTTCGAGCGGACAAAGTGCGAAAAAATAAAAATTACACCGGATTATTTAAAAAAAAACTACATTATCTTAAAAAAGAAAAATAAAAAAAATAATCTTTTATCACTAAATTATTCGATTGTGGATCTTTTATGTCACTGTTTGTAAAACATTAGGTGAAAATATTTGGAAGAAAAAATAATTTTCAGATAACTTGATAACGTAATAGCTGAATGATTTTTTTTCGTAAAATATTTTATTTTGATAAAACAATATAATTTTTAAATATGTTGATGGAATGTATTTTTATTTATGAACTTTATAGTTTCAAAATGATTGATGAATAAAAAAAATATTTGACATTTGGCATCCTAAAAAAATATCACTACAAATATTAAATTTATATTTTTTAGCTTTAAAAAATCATTTGGGGTGCATTATGCATGATTTATTGTATTTCGAGGGTGCAAAGTGCTATTAATTTATTTCGAGGGTGCAAAGTGCCAAAATGGTATATTTCAAGGGTGCAGAGTGGAATTAAGCCTTTTACTACGAGTGTGAAATGTGAATTACTCCGATTAAGGCTGCAAGCGGATGGAATACATCGAAATTAATATTTTTGATTTTCTTTTCAAAGTACAAAAGCAATTTCAATTTCACTTTCTAATTTTTGGAATCTAAAAATTCATTTTGATTCTAAAATTTACGGGAATTTCGGGATTTCGAAATCACATTAATTCTAAACTTTCAAAACATTTCGAAAAATTTCAGTAGCTTTCATAAATTTAAAAAAAAAAAAAAAAGAACATCCACTTTGATAAAACCTATTAAGTTTCAATTCATTAAAAAAAAAAAAAAAAAAACCATTTTGATAGAAATGATTCAATGAAACTTTGACCCTCCAACGTGACCCATAATATAAAATATTTAATTTATTTTGCATTAAATAAAATAATAATATATAAGGCATATTGTTTATAGGTGTTTTTTTGGGTAACAAATCAAAATTTCGGAAAATAAATTGGATCCAAAATTAGAAAATTTTATTTTTTTTATTATATAATTTTAATTTCAATAATAGAAAGAAATACAACAAATTCAAAAATCTTTCGAAAGTCGGAACCAGCGGTAATTGGAAACTAATTCCAACTTTCACCCCAATTTTAATTGTAATATTTAATTTTTTTTGAGTAAATTCAAGTCCATCACAAGGGGAAGTAGGGGAGCCTGAGAGGGGGAACTCGAACCCTAGACCGTTACCCTGTTGGTAAAGATTAGGTACCAATAACGGTTGTGATCCGGCTGGACTCGTGGTGGGCTGGTTTAGAAAGTTGAGTAGGCCTGAACTTGGACCGGAGCCTACGATAAACCTACAAGAAAGAAAAGAACCGGACTTAGGCCGGAGTTAGCACTCCGACGGCCAAGTCAGTAACTTCCTGAAGAAGATATTATGCTTCTGTATGTAATTGATGTATATGATTTCGTTGTGGTTTTCCTGTATTTACTGCCCCTATTTATACTAAAGAAAGGGACGGACGTCAAATATTCTTCAATTTAATTTACCTGTCCCATCGCGGTAATTATGCATCCGGACCCCAAATTACCTTCAATTCAGTTTAATCTGTCATTTCATTGGCGGCTGCAGGTGCAAAAAGTAGGGGGGCGAAACGACATTCCCCTGCTCTTGTCAGTGGATTGGACGTGCATTAAATACCCCATGTGCAGCAATGATCATCTCCGGCAGGTCTGGCGAGAAGCTTGGCGGAAGGGTGAGTTAGCGAGAGGCTTCTCGCTCTCGCGGGCTACCCGAGACCCGCTGGTCTCTCTCGCCTATCGAGTACCAATTTAATGGGTCTTCTTCTCTTAGTGGGCTTAATGGTGCCTTTTGACCTTACTTGCGCCTTTGGTCTTTACTGGGTCTATCAAGCGGTAATGGGCTGGAGCACCTTGACGAGCCTTTGCTCCCTTATGGGCCATCTGGCTGGCCATGGTCGGATCAACTAGTCCCCCACTAT
>NW_012194522.1:392543-405181 GCF_000504015.1 Erythranthe guttata
CAATTCCTATCGGGTTTTTATTTTTGTTTGAAACGACATATTTTAATTGAATTCCAAAAAAGCCGATTTTGGAACAAATTATTAAAAAATTTAAACTATATTTTGATTTTTTTCAACAATATTTCCGAAAGAGTTGATTTTTTTGGAATTTACGTGATTTCGATTTTATATTAAATTTTAATTAAAAATAATAATTATAAAAAATATGTTTTAACAAGACGCAATGCGTGTTGTTGAAAGTCCATTTTCATGTAGTGTTGTAAGTTGAAGGCATGTGAGAGGCACATGCCATTTTCCATCCAACTTAACTGCAAAAGTTAACGGCGGACCAATTCTGTCAAAAAATGGCATGATTAAGGACTACTATTGTAACTCCAAAATGTTTAGGGACAGTTTTGAAAAAGTGGGTAAAGTATGAGGACGAAAAATGTAATTTTCCCATTTTTTAACTAATCAAATTCTTTTTTCAAAATAGTAAAATTAGGGGTGCAAGTTGGAATGGATTTTCCAATTTCCGCCGGTTCCGATCCGAAAAGTTCCGATTTTGGAACAACTTTTTTCATTCCGACTTCCGAAATTCTAATTTCCGAAATTTTCCGATTTTTTTGGATTGGAATTGGAATTATATAAAATAAATTTGGAATTTCCGATCCGATTTAATTGCAAAATTAATTCCGAAAAATTCCGATTTTTTTCCGAAAAATACACCTATAAATAGTATATATTATATAATACTTATTTTTCGAAAAATACACCTATAAGTTTTGTTTTGGGATTTTGACATTATAAATTGTTGTTAGAAGTTTTATTGGATATTATGCTATGTTTATTTTTATTTTTATTTTTGAACTGAAATTTAGTAATTATTAGTTTTACTTTTATCGACGTGGATGCTCTTATTTTTGAAAAATTATGAACATTTTAGAAAAATTCGGCTAAATTTTGAAATTTTAAAGCTTATGTGATTTCCGATTTTTTTCCGAAATTCCAAAATTTCCGGGCCTTTTGGAATTGGAATGAATTTTTAGATTCCGAAAATTTTGGAATTGGAATTGGAATTGATTTTGTACTTCCGAATTTTTTTGAAAATTTTCCGAAAAGGCTAATTCCGATCCGATCCATCCGACTTTCACCCCTAAGTAAAATATTGACATATAAATGAAATAATGCATTTTTTATTATTTATAAATAATTAAAAAAATATCTTAATAGCTAAAGATTGAAGTATTATCCCAGTGCGTTAAAGAATTAAAGAGGAATAGTATGAATTTTGAACAATATCTAAAATATATTTGCAGTATTAGCATTAGAATAGTTCATATTTGTTATATTATTATTTTTTTAATATATTATAATTAGTTTTAGTCACCATTAAATTGTTTTACAAATATCAAAATAAGTATGAATGATTAATAAATCAAAATCAAAATGTGATTATTTTTAATCAATAAACATATGTGTCGAATTTGTGACCAGGATATCTAAAGTGGCGAATTAATGACAAAACCTTAAATGTGACCGAATCGTTACCGAATTACCTGTGACGGATTTGTGATTGAATAAAGATAGTGTCAAATAAATGACAGAATTTAAAATATGACAGATTTATGACGGAGTTGTGTATGACAGATGTATGACGGCGATAAAGTAATGACGGATCAATGACGAACCTTGAAATGTGACAGGTTTACGACTGAAATGTATGTGATAAATTTGTGATGGAAACGGGATTGTGTCGAATTTGTGACCAATATTACTCAAACGGTTACTTCTTTAAAAATATTATGACCGGTTTGTGACCACACTATTTTTCGTCATGAAATATGTCACTGATTTGTGACAAAACTAATTTCTGTCAAACAATATGTGACTGAAATGTGACAAAAGATTGGTTGTCACATAATTCGTCGCAAAATTGGTCACGTACTCGTCACAATCAATTGCAGAGTTTTTGTAATGAAAACAGTCACAAATTTGTCACTAATTCCATAACTAGTTGTGACAGATTTGGTGTGTCACAAATTTTCCGTTACAAAAGCCATGTTTTTTGGTAGTGGTTGTAGCGCCGCCTGCGCTGTCAACTCGCTATTAATGCGGTGCAGACGGTCTGGAATTGCGAGCAAGAATCCTTCTTCGCGTAGTCCAACTCCTGATTTCAACTTCTGCTCGCAACTTTCGTTCCGTACTCTCTAGCGGAATTTGCTCGATGTAAATTCTGCCCGCAACTTTCGTATTGTAAATAATTCTTACTTTCGTTTCTCGCTCTCTAGCTCGATTCAAATTTCGCTCGCAACTTTCGTATTGCAAATAATTCTATCTTTCGTTTGGTACTCTCTAGCGGATTTTGCTCGATGCAAATTATGCCCGCAACTTCGTATTGGATAATTCTAACTTTCATTTCTCGCTTTCAAGCGGAATTTGCTCGATGCAAATCCTGCTCGCAACTTTCGTACGTCAAATAATTTCAACTTTCGTTTCTCGCTTTCTAGCGGAATTTGCTAGATGCAAATCCTGCTTGCAACTTTCGTACGTCAAATAATTTCAACTTTCGTTTCTCGCTTTCTAGCGGAATTTGCTTGATGCAAATCCTGCTCGCAACTTTCGTACTTCAAATAATTCTAACTTTCGTTTCGTGCTCTCTGGCGGAATTTGCTCGCAGCAAATTCTGCCCGCAACTTTCATATTGGAAATAGTCCAACTTTCGTTTCGTGCTTTCTAGCGGGCATTTGCTCACTGCAAATTATGCCCGCAACTTTCATATTGGAAATAGTCCAACTTTCGTTTCGTGCTTTCTAGCGGAATTTGCTCGCTGCAAATTCTGCCCACAACTTTCATATTGGAAATAGTCCAACTTTTGTTTCGCGCTTTCTAGCGGCATTTGCTCGCTGCAAATTCTGCCCGCAACTTTCATATTGGAAATAGTCCAACTTTCGTTTCGTGTTTTCTAGCGGCATTTGCTCGCTACAAATTCTGCTCGCAACTTTCGCATTGCAAATAATTCTAACTTTCGTTTCGTGCTCTCTAGCGGGATTTGCTCGATGCAAATTCCGCTCGCAACTTTCGTATTGCAAATAATTCTAACTTTCTTTCCGTGCTCTCTAGCGGGATTTGCTCGATGCAAATTCCGCTCGCAACTTTCGCATTTCAAATAGTTCAACTTTCGTTTCGTGCTCTCTAGCGGGATTTGCTCGATGCAAATTCTGCCCACAACTTTCATATTGGAAATAGTCCAACTTTTGTTTCGCGCTTTCTAGCGGCATTTGCTCGCTGCAAATTCTGCCCGCAACTTTCATATTGGAAATAGTCCAACTTTCGTTTCGTGTTTTCTAGCGGCATTTGCTCGCTGCAAATTCTGCTCGCATTGCAAATAATTCTAACTTTCGTTTCGTGCTCTCTAGCGGGATTTGCTCGATGCAAATTCCGCTCGCAACTTTCGTATTGCAAATAATTATAACTTTCTTTCCGTGCTCTCTAGCGGGATTTGCTCGATGCAAATTCCGCTCGCAACTTTCGCATTGCAAATAGTTCAACTTTCGTTTCGTGCTCTCTAGCGGGATTTGCTCGATGCAAATTCTGCCCGCAACTTTCATATTGTAAATAGTTCAACTTTCGTTTCGTGCTCTCTAGCGGGATTTGCTCGATGCAAATTATGCCCGCAACTTTCATAAATAGTTCAACTTTCGTTTCGTGCTCTCTAGCGGGATTTGCTCGATGCAAATTCCGCTCGCAACTTTCGCATTGCAAATAGTTCAACTTTCGTTTCGTGCTCTCTAGCGGGATTTGCTCGATGCAAATTCTGCCCGCAACTTTCATAATGTAAATAGTTCAACTTTCGTTTCGTGCTCTCTAGCGGGATTTGCTCGATGCAAATTCTGCCCGCAACTTTCATAAATAGTTCAACTTTCGTTTCGTGCTCTCTAGCGGGATTTGCTCGATGCAAATTCCGCTCGCAACTTTCGCATTGCAAATAGTTCAACTTTCGTTTCGTGCTCTCTAGCGGGATTTGCTCGATGCAAATTCTGCCCGCAACTTTCATATTGTAAATAGTTCAACTTTCATTTCGTGCTCTCTAGTGGGATTTGCTCGATGCAAATTCCGCTCGCAACTTTCGCATTGCAAATAATTCTAACTTTCGTATCGTTCTTTCTAGCGGAATTTGCTCGATGCAAATTCTGCCCGCAACTTTCATATAAAACTTTCATGTCATACCAAAAAGAGGCCGCTTCATACTTATACTCGTAAATTCAAACAGCATTCCTACTTCTATTGGTATGACAGCTTCCGATCCGTACACCAACGAGAACGGACTTTCTTCGGTCGCCTCTTTTGGCGATGCTCGATACCCCCAAAGTACCACGTGTAACTCCTCAACCCAATTTCCCTTTGCCCCATCCAGACGCTTCTTGATTCCCTCTAATAGTACTCGATTAATCACCTCGACTCGCCCGTTCGCCTGCGGGTGAGCCACGGTTGCAAACCTCTGCTTGATACCCAGTCCTGCGCACAAGTAATCTGCAACAACTATTAAGAATTTTCGCTGCCCCTTGGCCAGCGGCATGCATGGGGCCCACGATATCTATCCCCCATTGTGCAAAAGGACAAGGGGAAGTTATTATCGTCATATCCTCTCCTGGCGTGTGAATCAGCGGGCCATGCCTCTGGCATTTATCACATGTCCTGACAAATTGGCCCGCGTATTTTCTCAAGGTGGGCCAAAAGTATCCTGCTCTCTACACTCGCGAGACCAACGCTCTACCTCCTGCATGATCCCCGCAGCATCCTTGGTGTATCTCGCGTAACACGTAGCGGCCTTTCTCTTGAGATAGGCATCTTAGATGCGACCTAGTGTACCCTCTTTTATGAAGTATGTCCCCGATTAAGCAAAAATTGCTTGCTCGTTGTTCCACGATCTTCTGCGCGCGGCCACTTGCTAACATTTTTCCTTGCAGACACGCCCTTATCTTCGCGCGCCAATCTTCCCTGCTTGTCACTGTTGAAACCCGCTCCTCGCCCAGACGGCACGGCTCCCCCATTAGCAACTGTATTTTTCTTGACTCGTATCCTACCGCCATGCTTCCTACTTTCGCCAGCAAATCGGCATGCTGGTTCTCCTCTCGGGGTATTTGAGCTAGCTCGCAGAATTCGAGCTCGCTCATGATCGATCGCACTGTCTCGCAACAAGCCATCATCCGCTCAATTTTTATCTCGAATTCACCTTTTACTTGTTGTACTACTAGCTGTGAATCCGAAAATATGCTTATACTTCTGCCCCCGGCCGAAGATACCAGCTTCATCCCATGTATAACGGCTTCATATCCTGCTTCATTTTTTGAAGCTCTGAAAGGCAACTTGATCGCGTACTCCAATCCCTGTTTGTCGGATATCTCCTGCTCGTCGGCGAGATCCTGTTCGTCGAAGGTATGCTGCTCGTCGGAGAGATCCTGCTCGCGGATATCTCTTGCTCGTCGGCGATATGCTGCTCGTCGGATATCTCCAGCTCGTCAGGGAGATCCTGCTCGTTGGCGAGATCTTACTCGTCGGCGAGATCCTGCTCGTCGGCGAGATCCTTCTCGTCGGATATCTTTTGCTCGTCGGAGAGATCCTGTTCGTCGGATATCTCCTGCTCGTCGGCGAGATCCTGCTCGTCGAAGGTATGCTGCTCGTCGGAGAGATCCTGCTCGCGGATATCTCTGCTCGTCGGAGAGATCCCGTTCGCCGGATATCTCCTGCTCGTCGGCGAGATCCAGCTCGTCGAGATATGCTGCTCGTCGGAGAGATCTTGCTCGCGGATATCTCTTGCTCGTCGGCGAGATCCTGCTCGTCGGATATCTCCAGCTCGTCAGGGAGATCCTGCTCGTCGGAAAGATCCTGATCGTCGAAGGTATGCTGCTCGTCGGAGAGATCCTGCTCGTGGATATCTTCTACTCGTCGGAGAGATCCTGTTCGTCGAAGGTATGCTGCTCGTCGGAGAGATCCTTCTCGCGGATATCTCTTGCACGTCGGCGAGATCCTGCTCGTCGGATATCTCCAGCTCGTCCGGGAGATCCTGCTCGTCGGCGAGATCCTGCTCGTCGGATATCTTCTGCTCGTCGGAGAGATCCTGCTCGTTGGCGAGATCTTACTCGTCGGCGAGATCCTGCTCGTCGGCGAGATCTTGCTCGTCGGATATCTTCTGCTCGTCGGCGAGATCCCGTTCGTCGAGATATGCTGCTCGTCGGAGAGATCCTGCTCGCTGATATCTCTTGCTCATCGGCGGGATCCTGCTCGTCGGAGGTATGTTGCTCGTCAAAGAGATCCTGTTTGTCGAATATCTCTTGCTCGTCAGGGAGATCCTGCTCGTCGGCGAGATCTTGCTCGACGGCGAGATACTGCTCGTCGGATGTCTTCAGCTCGTCTGATACCTCCTGCTCGTCGGCGAGATCTTGCTCGTCGGCGAGATACTGCTCGTCAAAGAGATCCTGCTCGTCGGATATCTCTTGCTCATCAGCGAGATCCTGCTCGTCGGCGAGATACTGCTCGTCAAAGAGATCCTGCTCGTCGGATATCTCTTGCTCATTGGCGAGATCGTGCTCGTCGGATATCCTCAGCTCGTCTGATACCTCCTGCTCATCGGCGAGATCCTGCTCGTCGGAGGTATGCTGTTCGTCAAAGAGATCATGCTCGTCGGATATCCTCAGCTCGTCGGATATCCTCAGCTCTTCTGATACCTCCTGCTCATCGGCGAGATCCTGCTCGTCGGATATCCTCAGCTCGTCGGATATCCTCAGCTCGTCTGATACCTCATACTCATCGGCGAGATCCTGCTCATCGGAGGTATGATGTTCGTCAAAGAGATCCAGCTCGTTGGATATCCTTTGCTCGTCTGATACCTCCTGCTCATCGGCGAGATCCTGCTCGTCGGAGGTATGCTGTTCGTCAAAGAGATCCTGCCCGTCGGATATCTCTTGCTCGTCGGCGAGATCCTGCTCGTCGAAGGTATGTTGCTCGTCGGAGATATCCTGCTCGCCGGATATCTCCGGCTCGTCAGGGAGATCCAGCTCGTGGGCGAGGTCCTTCTCGTCGGATATCTCCAGCTCGTTAGGGAGATCCTGCTCGTCGGATATCTCCAGCTCGTTTGAGTTATTCTGCTCGTCGGAGGATTTCTTCTAGTCGGACTCCAATACATTCGCAAGTTAGCGGAATGTCCAACACTGTGAGCTTTTTCGAGAAATCCCACTAAAGCTGAGCTTATTCTGAGGAAAATCCATCTCGCCAAGTCCCTATCTTTATAGAATAATTTGCGAGTTATTCTACTCTATACCTCTAGCGAAATAAATTCAAGTCAGCCCCTGTACAAATTTAAAGTTTATCATAATTAAGCGAAAATTCAAATTACGATTATATTTTCATGTATAATCTCAGTTTAGAAAGCATTGGATCGGTGAATTTTAGCTCGGCGAACATTGAGTCGGCGAGATTCGGCTCAGGAACTTCGGGTCGCGAGACTCAGCCCGGCGGACATTGAGTCGGCGAAATTCAGATCGACGGACATTGAGTCGGCGAAATTCAGCTCGGCGGACATTGAGTCGGCAAAACCTGGGCCAGAATCAGACAATTGAGCTCCAAGCAGTAAATCTAAACTTCCGGAATTCATTTCGAGAGAATACTGCGTGCTTGAAAAGCTTCAAGCCAAAGAATAAATTTAGGAAATCAAACTCCCATGAATCGAGCTCATTAAAGCAAATCAACTTCGAGCTCTAAGGAGTCCTCCAGATCCAACATCTCTGATTGAGGTTTTAGGTCGGTTTATGTACCCAGGTCTGCCTCATATGTATTGAAATCGCACAAGTAAAACAAATATGGTGATGCAGTGGATTTTAAGGAAAGCCCAAGAAATCTCCCTCAATTCACTAACATCCACTCCCACAGGTGTTTTGCTTACAGTAGAAGTAGTTGAAAAATCGACGTCTTAACGCTCAATTTCCCACAGACGGCGCCATTCGATCTGGCTGGACTCGTGGTGGGCTGGTTTAGAAAGTTGAGTAGGCCTGAACTTGGACCGGAGCCTACGATAAACCTACAAGAAAGAAAAGAACCGGACTTAGGCCGGAGTTAGCACTCCGACGGCCAAGTCAGTAACTTCCTGAAGAAGATATTATGCTTCTGTATGTAATTGATGTATATGATTTCGTTGTGGTTTTCCTGTATTTACTGCCCCTATTTATACTAAAGAAAGGGACGGACGTCAAATATTCTTCAATTTAATTTACCTGTCCCATCGCGGTAATTATGCATCCGGACCCCAAATTACCTTCAATTCAGTTTAATCTGTCATTTCATTGGCGGCTGCAGGTGCAAAAAGTAGGGGGGCGAAACGACATTCCCCTGCTCTTGTCAGTGGATTGGACGTGCATTAAATACCCCATGTGCAGCAATGATCATCTCCGGCAGGTCTGGCGAGAAGCTTGGCGGAAGGGTGAGTTAGCGAGAGGCTTCTCGCTCTCGCGGGCTACCCGCGACCCGCTGGTCTCTTTCGCCTATCGAGTACCAATTTAATGGGTCTTCTTCTCTTAGTGGGCTTAATGGTGCCTTTTGACCTTACTTGGGCCTTTGGTCTTTACTGGGTCTATCAAGCGGTAATGGGCTGGAGCACCTTGACGAGCCTTTGCTCCTTATTGGGCCATCTGGCTGGCCATGGCCGGATCAACAAGTCCCCCACTCGGGGATAGGCTCGCAATTGAAGGCGAGCAACCGCGAGTCTATCTCTCGCGAGAGACAGTCTACGCTCCATCTATCCGCTCGCCTCATCCGCATGCTCACTGCCCTTGTTTCGAACAGTGTGTTCCGCTTCATATTTCTCCGGAATAAATGTACATAACAAATTGGGGTTAATTGACCGGCTAAACTCTTCGTTTTATTATTATTAAAAGCTTTTCTCTTTTTTTTTTTTTTTTTTTTTTTTTTAATCATCGTTGGGAGTTCACTACCAAAAAAAAGGGCTTTTATGACGGACGATTCAGTCACGAAATTGAAGAAAATAGGTCACAAAAGCCCTTTTGTCACAACTTTGTGACCGAATTGTTCTGTCAGAAAAACCCTCGTCACAAAACACATTTGTGACTGATTTTTCTTGTCCGTCACAATGTTTATGACAGATACGTCTGTCGCAATTAATCTAATTTCGTCACAAATACGTAATCTAGGGTCTCCAAGTATTGTGACGGATTTCGTCACAAACCTTTTTATTGGTCATTAAAATGTCACAAATTACAGAGAATTTACATCATTTGTCCGTGACAGATGTCGTCATAAAACACGTCCGTCACAAAACACGTCCGTCACAGATAATCCATCCCTAACATCGGTCACAAATAATTCATTCAAACCTCCGTCACAAAATTCCATCACAAGTATCGCATCACAAATCTGTTACAAATATTTAATTATCTTTCGGTCACAATTCCATCACTCGTTGATTCAGGAAGTTCGCTATTCGCTATTCAAAGCTATTTTAGTTTTTTTATACCTGTTATCCGAATATTTCAAAACTTCATTCAACTTCAAAATTCTTGATAATCAACACAAAATCGACTACAAAACTAACAAAAAGTAGAAGATTCCAAATAAATTCTCACAGAAAATTCTTAGAACACCAAATTCACATATGATTCCACAATAGTCAAAATGTATAATACATAGACCGAAAGAAAACTCAAATGAGTTTTGCATTAAAATTGAAGGAAGCCACCTAATTTATCAATTCGATACAAGTTAAAAAAGCTATTCCTTCTGTAACTATGTTGGAGATCAATATCCTTCTCATTTACGTGCTCGAGCTTGTTGATGCAGAAAGCTGGTTTCGATCAGACCGCTGCTGCATTGAGCCCTCAAATTTGAACTCGAACAAAATTTACACGAGACCCTGTGAGCAAAGAAATTTATTTAACAATCAGTAAATTCCAATGTGGAGATTTCATGATTATGGAAAAAGAATTTATAATTATTCCCTTATACTTATTGATGTGTAATCTATCACAATAGGAAAAAAAAATTACTCTTGTCTTCCACAATTATGCATGAGCTATGTAGAGTTTGTGATGATTCTTGATGCTATTGGCATTTGAAAAACAAGAAATGCATCTTGCATCAATATTATTCCATTCAGATGTGAATATACTACCATATAGCATAAACTTATCTCCACAAGAAACATAAGATAGGCCACACAGAAATGGGTGCAATTTATGATAGGGCATTGATAGCTCAAGATCATTCGAAGAGAGAAATGAAAATTCTTCTAAATATAAAAGCTCAACTCAAATGCATTGGCGATGACTAAAACCAAGCTTAAAAGCAAATCTGACTACTTAGATGGAAAAAAAATCCTAGACTGCTAAAGCACAATTCCTTAAGAGTTAATTAGACCTTGAAAACATTATTACAAAAATAAAAGTAGTGCGACCTCTAACAACTACAGAAGATAACAAGATGTTAATCTCGAACAATAATTGTTTAAATACGGCCTAACTGCAGATCTGGGGAATTAATTATAACATTTCAATATACATTGGTATCCAAAACTCAGAATTCCTGTAGACACGTATATGTAGTATAGTACAAAATCATAAACTGCACACTTAAATTGCCGCTAGAAGAAATTAGATACCCTACCCTATAAGTACCTAAAATCATTGATGCCGCTGTTGCTATTGATGGTAGAAACCACTGATGCTAGTAGAGAGCTATGGCCCTAATCGCAAAATCGCTGGTGGTCAGCCGGTGCGCTATGCCCAATCACAATAATTGATTCCCAGACTACCGCCGTCGATGGTTTGATGTTTGAAACAAAGTTGGAGTTTAAAAAGAAATCGTACAGAAACCCTAACCTTTTCACCGGGCGTTTTGTGGATGTATTCTGGTGCTTGTTGGCAGTGTCCACGGTATTAATTTATGGTAGTGCCGGCGTCGAGTCAAATGTCAAAAAACCCCTCTGACCGGCTGAAATCGATGAACCCGAAAACCGGTCAATGACCCGGGTTTTCATACAAAACGTTGTGCGGGAAGCTGTTGGTGGCGGGATTTGGCCGGAGTTCGTCGGGGGTGGCCGGAATTTGACGGATCTGGCCGTGGGTTGCCGGAATCCGACGGGTTTGATCGTGGATTGCCGAACAGATGTGTGGTGGATGAAGAAAAAAGGTGGAAAAGAAGAAAAAAAAATTAGAAAAGGAAGAGAGAGAGAGAAGGAAGAAGAAAAAAAATAGAAGAAACAATTAATTGTGAGTAAAAGAGAGGGATGGGTGCTGAATTTCTTGAGAAAGAAACAGAGATAAAGATGATGGGAAGGAGGAGGCGGCCGCAATGACGAGAGAAGAAAATGTAGAGAGAAGAGAGAGAGAGAGAGAGAGAGAGAAGAAAGGGCGTAAAAATATTTAAAAAAATGGGTGGGGTGAATAATTAAGATAAGAGTCTATAAAAAATAATAAAGGGGAAGAAAGTGTGAGATTAAAAAAAATGTATAGAAATTATAATTTTAAATATTAAAACTTATAAAATAATAAAAAAATTAAAACACCCGGGTTAAATCCGGTTGAACCGGTCCAACCATGACCCCGAATGCTTATTCGGTTTTGTGTCCAATCCGATTCTGACAATATTGGTTATTACATAATATATATACTACAAATCAAAGTACAATTAATTAAATCAAAGTACAATTAATTAATTTAGGCTTGATAATTTAATTTAGTTTAATTATAGACTTCATTTTTTAAGGGAAAATTACAATTTTCGTCCTCATACTTTACCCACTTTTTCAAAATTGTCCCTAAACATTTTGGAGTTACAATAGTAGTCCTTAATCATGCCATTTTTTGACAGAATTGGTCCGCCGTTAACTTTTGCAGCTAAGTTGGATGGAAAATGGCATGTGCGTCTCACATGCCTTCAATTTACAACACAACATGAAAAATGGACTTTCAACAACACGCATTGCGTCTTGTTAAAACATATTTTTTTTAATTATTATTTTTAATTAAAATGTAATATAAAATCGAAATCACGTAAATTCCAAAAAAATCAACTCTTTCGGAAATATTGTTTAAAAAATCAAAAGATAGTTTAAACATTGATAACATTTTGAGAAATATTCTTTAAACAATTGAAACATTGTTTTAAAAAAAATGAAATATTGCTTTCAAAATCAATATTTTCGGAATTCAAATGAAAACATTGTTCAAAATAAAAAAAAAATTCGATCCGAATAGGCGGGATAAGAAACCTCCATTTCAATCTTCACCCTAATTTAATAATGTAAAACTCGATAAATTGTTTCAAAATATTTTTAGAAGTATTGTCTAAAATAATAATACAATGTTTTAAAACCGGAATTTCTTGAAGCCAAATGTAAATTATTCTTTTAAATAAAATAAAAATCTGATCGTAATAGGCGGAGTAAAAAAACTCCGTTCCAATTTTCACCTTTATTTAATAATCTACAAATCGATATTTTTTTCAAAATAAATTTAGAAATATTGTTTAAAAAATCATAATATTGTCTAAAAAAGTAATATTGTGTCTTAAAATCGGAATTTTTGGAAATTAAATGAAAATATTATTTTAAAATTAAATAAAAATTCGATCAAACTAGGCAGCTTAAGAAA
>NW_012194522.1:406644-452395 GCF_000504015.1 Erythranthe guttata
CTTCCATTATATTATATAGAAATTTTTTCTTCAATTTAATTTTTCCCCCAGGGAATTAAGCCACCCCCCCCCCCTCCCTTATGGAATAAGGAGTCCATGCAGAAGCCAAATATCCATGCAATTGTATTTTTCCAATTAGAAGAAGATCCCCATCTTTTATAATGCCCCTAAACCCTAATTAGTAGTATTTATACTTGTTCTTCTCATTCCCAAAATACCCTTCTTTAATTTCATGCATCCTCTCTCTCTCTCTACATCACTCTCTCTCTACATCACTCTCTCTCTCTCTCTCTCTCTCTCTCTCTCTCTCTCTAGATCACTCTTTCTCTCTCTCAATATATATGTATATAACTCAGTTTTAAGCCTACAGGCAAAGTTGAATTAGTCTTCTTTGATATTATTATTATGGCAGCAGCAGCAGCTTCTTTCTTCAAATGCATGTTACTTGTGTTACCTTTGTGTTTATTACTTCCTTGTGGGAATTCGGATTTTTTTGGTGAGACGACTGCGTATTTGAATGTTCCGGCGGCGAAATTCGAGAGGGCAGTGGAGTCCACTGCGGCCCAACTCCGGCAGGTTATTTCCACCATTTCCAAATTTTCCGCCGAAACTTCCGGCGGCGATCTCCGCCTGAGCAACGCACTTTCCAACTGCTACGATCTCTTGGATTTCTCCCTCGACCTGTTGAACTCCACTACCCAGCTCGTCACTTCTCGTAATCCAAGCCGTAAATATTCTACATTAAAATCTTAATTAGTTATTTCAATTCTTGATTGACAGTCTCTCATAATTAATTTAATGAGGCTATAAATACCCACACACTGACACACACATGCAGGCAAAGATCGAAGCAGCAACGAAAAATACGGGAGTTTCGAAATGATGAAGAACGTAAAGTGTCCACTAACAGTGAACCCTGAAACTTGCAAAGAAGGGTTTGATGCTATACCAGACAACAACCCTGTCAAGAATTCGATTTTCAGCCAGCTGGACAGTGTTGCCACGTCAGCACAAAAACTCAGTGCAATGGTAAACCCTAACTATCTCACCACCACCCAATCCAAAATCCGCCGCGGTCGAAAACTCATCGGAGATCACGATCACGCGCAATTTCCGGATTGGGTGAAACCCCACGACCGGAAACTCATCCTCGAGGGGGCGGCCGCCAGTATCACCGGTGTGGATGCGGTGGTTGCCGCCGATGGCACGGGGGATTTCACCACCATTATGGCGGCTATTGAGAAGGCGCCGAAGAATAGCACCAGAAGATATGTTATTCATGTTAAGAAAGGAGTGTATAGGGAGTATGTGGATATCAGTAAGCACAAATGGAATATTATGATGTTCGGCGATGGCATCGATGCTACGATTATTTCCGGTAATCGCAGCAAGACCGATGAATTGTCCACTTACAGAAGTGCAACATTTGGTAAGAACTACCGTATACAGTAGAATAGAACCTCGATAAATTAATAACCTCTCACTTAAATAATAGTTTCTTCTAGTCTGACTCGGGTAAAAATCTAGTTCAATTATTTAATATTTCACTAAATTAATTATTAATTTATATAAATATTAGCAAAAACAATCGTTTGGTGTATTTTTTTAGGGCAATTGAGGGAGGGGGATTTGCTAAATATTATTTATAAAATGGGGGTTTTTTTGACAATTAAAGTAAACGTGGGTACCAAAATGCAAGAAGCCCTAAATTCGGAGCCCTAATTTGATGATGCAGGTGTGAAAGGGAGAGGATTCGTAGCCATGGATATGACGTTCGAGAACACGGCGGGGCCAGAAATGCACCAAGCGGTGGCGTTCAGATCCGATTCCGACCAATCGGTGGTGTACAGGTGCGCAATCAGGGGGTATCAGGACGCGCTCTACTCCCACTGCCACCGCCAGTTCTACAAGGAATGCAAAATCTCCGGCACGGTGGACTTCATCTTCGGCCACGGCACCGCCGTCTTCCAGGACTGCCAGATCACCGCCCGAAAAGCTCTCCCCGGCCAGAAGAACACCATCGCCGCCCAGAACCGGGACGATCTCCTCGAACCGTCGGGCTTCTCGTTCCAGTTCTGCCGCATCTCCGCCGAGCCCGGCGCGGGGGGCTCGACTCCGACCTACCTCGGCCGGCCGTGGAAAATTTACTCGACGACGGTGGTTATGCAGTCGTACATCAGCGGCGATATCAGGCCGGAGGGGTGGCTCGAATGGAATGGGGATTTGTTTCTGGATACTTTGTTCTACGGCGAGTATGGTAATTACGGGCCCGGAGCTAATTTATCGGGTCGGGTTAAGTGGCCGGGTTACCACGTGCTTAATGAGTCACAAGCGAGTCAGTTTACTGTGACTCGGTTCATTAATGGGGATGGGTGGTTGCCTTCGACCGGGGTCAATTACACTTCTGGCCTGACATATTAATTAATTATTTAATAATTTAATATTGATGAATTTTGTATGGGATTTTATTTTATGGGGAATGTGTAATTTTTTTAATATTTAATCATTATTATTGATAGTAATTAAATAAAAAGAGCATACAATTATTTAATTAAAGGGAACTTCTAATTAAAGGTTGAGTTAAAGTATACACACAAAATATATTTGTATGTATTTATTATATAATATGGTAATTAAAGTAATGAATAGAGAGTGCTTAGTGAAGAAGGAATTAGCTAGGGACCCCAAAGAAATTCTGAAACCTGTAAAGATATGCTTACAACGGTGTGTTAGGCTGGCAAGCACTGCTC
Organism: Erythranthe guttata; assembly: GCF_000504015.1. The sequence continues at coordinate 409,395 of NW_012194522.1, forward strand.
CTTTTCATGCATGCAGGCTCTCTCTCTCTCTCTACCTATATATATATATACATACATGTATGTATATATATATATATATATATATATCTCACGTTCTAACCAGCTGCATGCAACTAGGTTAAGTAACTAGTCTTTATGGCAGCTAATTCTTTCTTGAAATGTCTGTTACTTCTGTGCTTCGTTAGTGGCGGCTGGGCTTCGGATTTTGGCGAGTCGGCGTGCACTTTGAAAGTTCCGGCGGCGAAATTTGAGGCGGCGGTGAGGTCGACGGCCGCCCAACTCCGGGAAGTAATCACCACCGTTTCGAAATTCGCCGATGCCGCCTCCGGCGATTTCCGGTTAAGCACCGCACTTTCCGACTGCCATGATCTCATGGATTTTTCACTCGACTTATTGAACTCCACTATGCTTACTACTAATTCTCAGAATCCAAATGGTACAATATATTCTAAACTAAAATTTTATTTTGGCAATATATATTCTTTGTATTAAATTTATGGAAATTAATTAATTAATTAATTAGTTTATAATTAATAATTCATGCATGCAGGTAATTATGGGAGTGCTGATATGAAGATAATGGTGTGTGGATTACTAGTGAATCCGCGCACGTGCAGAGAAGGCTTCGACGGTATAGTAACAAAAAACACGACCCTCGTCAAAAAATCGATTTTCACCGGCCTAGACAAAGTTGTCTCGTCGGCACATAAACTTATTGCCATGGTAAACCCTAATAGTCCACCCACCCCATCTAAAAAGAGTGGTCGAAAACTCATCGGAGATAGTGAAAAGTTTCCGGATTGGGTGAAATCCGATGACCGGAAACTTCTCCAGGCGGCGGTCGGCAATACCACCAATGCGGACGCGGTGGTTGCGGCCGATGGCACGGGGGATTTCACCACGGTTAAGGAGGCTATTGAGGCGGCACCGGACCACAGCAATAAAAGATATGTTATTCATATTAAGAAAGGTGTGTATAAGGAGTATGTGGAGATCAATAAGAAGAAATGGAATATTATGATAATCGGAGATGGCATCGATTCTACGGTTATTTCGGGTAGTCACAACAAGGTTGATGGATGGACCACTTATCGCTCTGCGACGTTTGGTAAGAATTACCGGCTTTATTATCTAATTAAATTGGATTTCGTTGTTATTGAAATTGCGTGAAACTGTCGCATAGTGGTAGAAATTGGAACGAATTTGCAAAATATTCCGTCGATTTTGATCTGAAAATTTCTAATTTTTGGAATAATATTTTTGAAATCCAAAAGTTCCTATTGCAACTTTCCATCTTTTTAACGGAACCGGAATACATATAGTAGATTTCGAATTCCGAATTCCGATCGAATTTTAATTTCTGAAAAAATAGGGTTTTTTATTTCGAAAATAGGTAATTAAGAAAATAGAAATTCTGAATTCCGCCAATTTCATTTCTAAATTTTTTGATTCTTGGACAATTTTTTTTTCTTCATTTTAATTTCGGAAGTTCCTATTTCCGATTTCCCGAATATTTTTGTAACGGAATTGGAATTAGTTCAATTTCGAAAAAAAATAGAATTTTTCTGAAAGTACTGATTCCGATTTCCACCTCGAATGATCATATAACTAAATGAAAAAAATGCAGGTGTTAAAGGGAAAGGATTCATAGCGCGTGACATCACATTCGAGAACACGGCGGGGCCCACAAAGATCCAAGCCGTCGCATTCCGATCAGATTCCGACCAATCCGTGGTGTACCGGTGCGCCATCAGAGGCTACCAGGACACACTCTACTCCCACTGCATGCGCCAGTTCTACAGAGAGTGCAGAATCTCCGGCACGGTGGACTTCATCTGCGGCCACGGCACCGCCGTCTTCCAGAACTGCCAGATCACCGCCCGAAAAGCACTCCCCGGCCAGAAGAACACCATCACGGCTCAGAGCCGGGAGTACATTCTCGATCCGTCCGGGTTTTCCATCCAGTTCTGCAACATCTCGGCCGAGCCGGACTCGGTCGGTTCGACTCAGACCTACCTCGGCCGGCCGTGGAAAAGGTATTCCCGGACGGTTGTTATGCAGTCGTACATTAGCGGCGCCGTCAGGCCGGAGGGGTGGCTCGAGTGGAATGGGAGTTTGTATCTGGATAGTTTGTTCTACGGGGAGTATAATAACTACGGGCCCGGATCTGGGTTGACGGGTCGGGTTAAGTGGCCCGGTTATCACGTGCTTAATGACTCGGCTCAAGCGTATGGCTTTACTGTGGCTCGGCTGATTTCTGGGAACGCGTGGTTGCCTTCCACTGGGGTCACGTATACGGCTGGTTTGGCCAATTGAGAGTTTATTATTTTTAATAAATAATCATTTCTTTTAATTTGTGTGACAAATTGTGTATTATTTCATCTTTGCTTATTTACTTTTGATTTTGATTTTGATTTTTTTATTTTTCCAAATTGGAATTGCAACTTGCAAGAAGGGTCGGTTCTGATGGGAAGCGAAGTAGGGCCCCTTGATTTTTACGAAAATTTAGTGCTCGCAAATATATTTTGAAATTTCTTTTATATATTGAATTATTTTATATTCATACATCTCAAAAACATTTCGATGGACTGTCGTGGAACCTCTTTAATCATTTATTCCATTTGTTTTTTTATCAAATATTATTTATATTCTATTATTTTTGCAGTTTCATCCTTTGAATACATTTTTGAATCCGTCGCTAGATTGACAGGCTCCTGAATTCTCAGGAACGCGACTGCTTGCAAGATATTTCACAAGATGCATTTTGACCGAAAACTCGTATTGACTTAATTGGGGAAGAAAAGGAAGACATCAATTCCACGCGGTTATCTTTTTTGTTCCTATTGAATTGAAAACTTCTCAACTCGTAAATGGACCTAAAATTTATTTTCCAAAAAATATCGATTTGGATTCATTTGCAACCTCTTATTTTTCTTAGCAACATGGCCTTTTTGGCTTTTTCTATTTATCGAAGCAGCTAATTTTGAACTTTTAATATTTATTTTTTTGGAGGGATATATATATATATATATATATATATATATATATATATATATATATATATATATATATATATATATTGTTGATTTAGACATTGAACTACAACTTTGACTTCATAGGTTGCGTCCAAGTCACCTTAATATCGTTCGACATCAGTCGGCGGGTTCGTTATAGAAACGGTTCTGAAAGGGTGCGCGCGGTTCAACCAGAACCTTCCAAGTTTTGATAGTTTGAGCGAAATTAGTAATTGAGGATCGATGCTCTGATGTATTTTCATGTTAGTGTAATACTCCACCCGTTCCTAATTAATTGTCGTATTTCAGCATTCCACAATTATTAAGAACGTCGGTAAGTGTGTTTTGATCTTAAAAAAAAACATATTAAAAAAACTAAAATAACCCTACTAATTGTTTAAGTATATGAAATAAAAACTAATGCAATATATTTTCAAGTGTAAGATGGAATAATGAGCCGACAATAATATTGGACAAACAGACAAAAGGAAAAAAAGCAGCAGATAGCCCATGGTCTTTTTTATGAAATATAATTGGCAGTTTATGTAGGGAATTATCTCTTGGTCCAAAATTCACATGGCCCCAAATCCAAATTACACATAATAAATCATTATAAATTATTATCATCATCTTCCAAATTTTATTTGACAGGCATCTCTCTTTCTCGTGAATTGTTAATTAGTAATAATAAATAAATAAAAAAGTAGTAATTTAAAGATTTGTCACTATTGCACCGCTTGAATTGCTTTTTCCAAAGTATTGTGCATGATAATTGATACAGAAACCCATGCACCATAATATTAATTTAATTTCCAACACATACAGACTAACATGCATGCCATCTCTCTCTATATATATATATCACGGATCTCTTGCACTATTTCTTCACACTAATATATGAATATAAATATATAATCCAAGAAGAGAGAGAGAGAGAGAGAGAGAGAGAGAGAGTTCTAGAGAGAGAGAGAGAGAGAGAGATGAAGTTGACAATAAATGGTTGAGTGCACTTATCTCAACAACACTTGAAAGAATTAATGTGACAGTCTTTTCAGCAGTTTCTTTCTTCTGCTGGTTTATATATAAAATTATTAATCAAAACTTACTTATAAAAAGTTAGTTTTAATTTCTTGAGTAAAATTCCATTGTTTCAATGTCAATGGCGTTTTCCCCTTTTATGAAATCTCTCCTTATTCTCTCTTCACTTTTCCTCTCAGCACTATCTTCTTCTTCTTCTTCTTCTTCCTCACAGCTTATAAATACTTCTTCAGTAGAATCAATAATCTGCAAATCAACACCTTATCCAGATGCATGTTTTGATTCTCTCAAGCTTTCTCTCTCTATCAACATCTCTCCAACCATCATCACTCTCATCCTCCAATCTCTCAGGACCGCCATCTCCGAAGGCCTCAAGCTCACCTATCTCTTTTCCGGCGCCGCCGCCGGACCTAATCTCGTCGAGAAACAGAGGGGCACCGTTCAGGATTGTGTCGAACTCCACCAAATCACACTCAATGCCCTACAAAATTCCGTCGCCCGAATCAGCACTTCCGATCCCCAAAAATTGGCCGATGCTAGGGCTTTTCTCAGCGCCGCCCTCACCAACAAAATCACCTGCTTGGAGGGGCTGAGCTCCGCCTCCGGTCCGATTAAATCGTCCCTGGTCAACTCACTGGCCATTACTTACACGCACGTGACCAATTCGCTGTCGATTCTGTCCAAGCCCGGCGGCTCGCCCAGAGGCAGCGGCGGAGGAAACAACAGGAGGCGGCTGCTAGGTTATCCGCGGTGGCTGTCGAGGAAGGCGCGGCGGGTGCTGCAGAGCTCCGGCGACGAGTACGATCCGAGCGAGGTGCTGACGGTGGCTGCCGACGGCACCGGTAACTTCACGACTGTTTCCGATGCGATCAATTTCGCGCCGAACAACAGCTTCGACAGAGTGATTATATACGTGAGAGAAGGGGTTTATCTGGAAAATGTGGAGATTCCGATCTGGAAGACGAACATTGTGCTGCTCGGAGATGGAAGTGACGTCACTGTGATTACCGGCAGCAGAAGCGTCGCCGATGGCTGGACTACTTTCCGATCCGCCACCGTTGGTAAGAATATTTGCACGAAATTCTCTTCTCTTTCATTTCCGTCCAACCGTTTACGCATTTGTATTTCTAATAATAACAAATTTGCCACTAAACTTGAAATTTGAATGCATTTTAAATTTACGAAATTACCCTTGCATAGCATAGACTGGGTATATTACAACAACCTCCCTAAGGTAAAATGTAATTACGAAAAAACTCCTTTGTTTTGATAACTTACATGCAACCCCTATAGTTTGTAAATATCTTACATCCAACCCCTACAAAAGGGTGTTAATGTAAGAAATTTATAAATTGAAAGGGGTGGATGTAATTATGGAAAAATGAGGGGTTTTATCGTTAACATAACTTACCTTAGACGGGGCTGTTGTAATATACCCTAGGTTTTATAATTACAAAATGGTGCAAATTTAGACCGGATAGTTTGTTTTAATATGAAAATCGGATGTCGACACGTGGATAGTTTAAATAAAAATATTATTACGATTCTAATAATTAGAAGAAAAAAAAAAGAAAAAGAAAACCTCAGCATAACCCCTTCTAACCCTAATTACAGCGTGATCCTTCTAACCCTAATTACAGCGTGATTTATTTTATAAGAGTTTAGACTTAAGAGTGCCACGTGTCAAAAAATTAGTGGAATTGGATTTATATTAAATATTGGCTGATCCGCTACAGAATTTAATCTCATTAAGAAATTTCAAATATATGACAAATATAGTGTTATCCAATTCACTCAACCTTATGATCTCTATAAATCAACAATCACAGCCGTCTCGGGCGAGGGATTCCTAGCACGTGACCTGAAATTCGAGAACACGGCGGGGCCGGAGAAGCACCAAGCCGTAGCCCTCCGCATCAACGCCGACTTCGCCGCCGTGTACAGGTGCGCCGTCACCGGCTACCAGGACACACTCTACGTCCACTCCTTCCGCCAGTTCTACAGAGAGTGCGACATCTATGGCACCATCGACTACATCTTCGGCAATGCCGCCGCAGTCTTCCAGGGCTGCAACATCATCTCCAGAATGCCCCTACACGGCCAGTCCACTGTCGTCACCGCCCAATCGCGCAACTCCCCCGACGAGGACACCGGAATCTCGATGCAGAACTGCACGATTCTCGCCACGGAAGAGCTCTACTCCAACTCGTCTACGGTTCGGAGCTACTTGGGGAGGCCGTGGAGGAATTACTCCAGGACTGTGTATCTGGAGTCATACATCGACGATTTTATCTCGCCGGAGGGGTGGAGCAATTGGGTCGGGGATCAGGGTCTGGACACGCTCTACTACGGTGAGTACGAGAACTACGGGCCGGGTTCGGGTACTGAGAAACGGGTCAGTTGGCCCGGTTATCATGTGATGGACTATTACGATGCGTCGAATTTCACGGTTTCGCAGTTTATTACCGGGCAGGAATGGCTCGATTCTACTTCGTTTCCTTACGATGATGGCGTCTGAAGTTTTCGGAGATTCCCATGATGTTGGATGATAGATTTGTAGATAAAAATCCTATTATTATTATTATTAAGGGCTGAGAATTTTACAACACTTCTAAGGAGCCGGCCTATATATATATATATATATATATATATATATATATATATATGTGTGTGTGTGTGTGTGTGTGTGTGTGTATTCTGCAACTCTTTCAATTGTATTTTGATGCTTGTTTTGCATGCAACAAAGACAGTCATTAATAGAGTAAGGCATAACCTGAAAATTCCACAATGTTTATTGTTTCATTACAGCTCTTCATTGTTTCCTCTTATTCTTACAACCTTGAAACCATCGATCCTTCTTGACATTTGTCAGGAAATAAATAAATAAATAATTATAAAGGTACATAGTCATTAAAATCACTGTCAATTATCATATCCTCAATTTTCCACAACCCTAAGTTTTTTCTCCTTCCGAACAATGCTAAATTAAATTTGCAGTGATTAAATTCAAGAGCAGAGGAAGAAAATGGATTCTTCTGATCACGCCATCGATCTCAAGAACCTCAAGCTCGAAGGATTAAACCATCATCAAGAAGTGAGCATTACGAAAACTTCCGAATCATTCGATATTTTCGAGAGCATTAAAAACGAAGAATTCGAAGAGGAAGTGTACCGCAAACAGACCCGTAAGCGCCTCGTCATCATTTCCGTTTCCTCCATTTTATTAGTGCTCCTAATACTGGGTGCAATTATCGGAATTCTTATTCCAATCCACGAAAAAAACAACCCCGTGAATGAAAAATACGATCCCATGATCAAAACGATATGCAACTCCACTCTTTATAAAGACTCGTGCTACTCCAGCATATACTCTTTAAAGACTTCCTCGAGCAACAAAAATCCACCCCCCGATTCCGACACTCCGAAGTCGGTTTTCATGCTATCCCTACAGGTTAATTAATTAGCAATATTTTTTTTCTTTTCTAGATTCAAATCATGTGACAAATGAAAACGGTACGCAGATAGACATATATAATTAATACGACTTTCTGACTTTGGTTTCTAATGATGACTGGTGCTGGTTCTGTAGGTAACATTCAACGAGCTAGTGAGGGTAAAATCGTCAATCTTGAATAGGCTCATTTATTTCGCAATAAACGACTCCATCACTCATAATGCATTGAAAGTGTGTGACCACGTGATCAAAGACGCAATTAGTCAAGTCAACATGTCGATGTCTTCTTTGCAGAGCATTGAGAGATTTTCAGACAATTCGGTGATTAGTGATCTCATGACATGCCTAAGTACCGCAATCACCGACCAAACGACGTGTTTGGACGGACTAACAGAGTACAAAGAGAATATTCCTCCGTCGATCCTTGAAGAAACAAGGGCATTAATGGAAAATGCCACGGTTTTTACTAGCAACAGCTTGGCAATCATTTCAAACATGTTCAAAATCGTACGAGGTTTTCAGATCTCGGTTAATGATCATAGGAGATTGCTCCGAGTGGAGGAAGTGCGTCTGAGACCTAATCTGACGGTGGCAAAAGATGGCAGTGGGGATTATCGGACTATAACCGAGGCTGTGAAGGCAATGCCTAGAAGAAGTGAAAATAGATTCTTTATTTATGTGAAAAAGGGTAAATACGAAGAAAACGTGTTTGTCGATTCCGATTCTTGGAATCTGATGATATATGGAGATGGAATGAAGAAGACGATAGTTTCGAGCAGCTTGAACTATATGGATGGAGTGGCCACGTTCAATAGCGGCACCTTCAGTAAGTTACCTATTTAAATTCCTATAGTTTCTTTGTTTCGTCTATTTGTTTCATTAATGTCACTTGGGGTGATAATCGAACTCGAATCATCCTACGACTTAAGCACTTTCGGGAAGAAAAAAAAAATGAAAAATTGGATTTGAAATTTCGGAAATCTTATCTTGGAAACCAAACAGATCTGATATATAACAAATCTCTAAACGAAATTGCGCAGTAACCGAAGGGAGAGGCTTCATCGCGAGAGATATGGGATTCAAGAACAAGGCGGGCCCCGCCAAACTCCAAGCGGTAGCTCTCCGGTCTTCATCCGACCGCACAATTTTCCACCGATGCCACTTCGACGGCTACCAAGACACACTCTACACGCACTCCAACCGCCAGTACTATCGCGACTGCACAATCACCGGTACAATAGATTTCATCTTCGGAAACGCAGCCGCAGTTTTCCAGAACTGCACAATTCAGCCACGTCAGCCCGGGCCGGGCCAGTACAACACCATCACAGCACAAAGCAAATCCGACCCGAATCAGAAAACGGGCTTCTCGATCCAACGGTGTAGGATAAGCCCGTTTGGCAATCTAACTGCCGCAACTTTCCTGGGCAGGCCCTGGAATAATCACTCGACCGTTGTTGTAATGGAAACGGATGTTCAGGGGATTATAGACCCTGCAGGGTGGATTAAGTGGGCCCCGGATAGTGAAGTGCCGGATACAATATTTTACGCCGAGTATAATAATACCGGGCCTGGTTCGGTTATCAGCCGGCGCGTGAAGTGGCCTGGATATAGGCCTGATATTACAGAAGAGGAGGCTGAAAAGTTCCATGTAGATCCTTTTATCCAGGGGTATAAATGGATAATCGAAGCAGGTATAGAATATGATTCACGTTTATGAGATTTGCTTCATCACTCAAATTTTTAAATATTCTTTTTCTTTTAGTTCCACTTGTACCATGATTTGCAGCCTCGAGTAATTACATTAAAAGGCAATGTAGAAATAGAACATTTAATCTGAGTTATAAATTGTGACCATGTCAATATTTAAAGGTGACCATGGATTATCTTAATCAATTAAAAAAGAATTGAATTTGACCAATAAAATTTGCTATTAGTACCTAGTTTCTTGACCATGCCATCAATATATTTGGTAGTTTAACTAACCTGTAACACAAGTACACAACGCAGCCCTAATATAATTAATTAAAAATTCATTCTTTAACAAAGATAATTAATACGTCTTCACATTATTACCATAATAAATACTACATTTATACATGAGTACTATAGAAAGTGTGTGTACAGTGTCTCCTATTCCACTTTATATTTCACATGCATAACATATAACAAAAAATACTTGGGTACATCTTTTTTAGATACATTTATCAACAAAGAATATATAGATCACATATATTTTATGTGATTTATCAACAAAGAATGTATAAATTACACATGGTTAGCCTGGTATAGTTTACATCTCTCGTATGATTTGCAAGCTATTATACGAGACTGCAGATTTACCAAGTTCGCCTATATAATTAGTTAGGGATTCCTTCATTAGGGGAAAAAAATTGACACCTGACAATTGAGGTAACTATATATGTCAACGAACACACCCCCAAAGAAATAAATAAATAAATAAACCATACCACATAGAGACTTTTACACTTAGGGGCATGCACACGTCGTACAATAGTTAAAGAAACACAGTTGGGCTGCCCTCTTATATTATTTGTTGTTGTAAGAGTTCAATGCATAAAATGAATAATTAATTTTATTTTTTAATTTTAATTATTACCAAACATGAGAAATAAAAATACTTTGTAACCAATTAATGTTAAGATAATCTTGTTAAACGGCAAATAAATGGCACAAGAGAGCAATGTTGCTCAAAGAAGGGCAATCAGTGTAACAATTAGGTATGAAGATAAGAAGTACCACTATTCAATATAATTTAGGCCTCGTTTGGTTGGGGAGATTATTCATTGTTAACTAACTAATTTGACTTTGTTTGATGTTTAGTATCTCAATAATTTGTCGGCTCGACTGGCAAATATTTTGTTATCATAATTTATCTTGCCTTCCAGACATTGTTTCTATTAGATGTTCCAAGATCCAAGAATATAACAGGGTTTCATTAGATTATTTAATTTTATCTTGACCAATCTTATATCGGCAACTAACGAGGCCTTAAACAATGGATTAGCGTAATAAATTAAAGATTAATACAGCGAAGTAATTAGCTCTAGGTCCAGGTTTTGGTCACCAACAACTAAGCAAGGACAAAAGGCATAGCCACACACACACATATATATATATATATATATATATATATATATATATATATATATATACGTGTTATTACTTTTATACAAGATCAAGAAATTGACCCCCAAACTAACTCTTCAAAAAAGTTAAATAATCCGTTAAATAATAAATAAATGCCCCTATATATATACCTAACTATCTATAAGCATCAATTACACCAATTTCATCAACTACTTATAAATAATTTCTTTGACCAGCCCAAAAGAATAAAATTAATTTTTTGTAACCCTAATGGGAACACCAAAATACATTGTTCTTTGGGTATTATTAGCAATATCAACATCTAATTTCTCCACAATTTGCTTGGCAAAAAAGGGTAGTAGTACTAATTTTGAAGAGAATGTGAGAACTCAATGTGGTTTCACAAGATATCCAACGTTGTGCGTCCAAACCCTAACAGGGTCGGGCTCACTTAATCCAAACGTTGATTTCTTGTCTGTTCTTATTAACAAGACTATGTTCGAAACGAAAATCCCTAGTTTTAGTTCCAATTTTCAGATACTCAGCTCCCATTTCGTTTCTCCTCAAGCTCAACAAGCCCGTTTCGCCATGGGTACGTTTACGTAACCGATTTAATTTTTCTAATGATCGTGTCTAATTTTGTAATTCGTCTATATATATTTTGACAATTTTATTTTTGTATTAGATTATTGCGACGAATTGATGAGCATGTCGATGAAAAGACTAAACCAGGCAATGGAAGCGCTACAAAAGCCGTCGCCGGAAAAGCAGAAGGTGGATATTCAGACGTACCTGAGCGCCGTTTTGACTTTCCAGCAAACGTGCAAAGATTCCGTTGAGGATCATATCACTTCAAATGTTTATATGAGTGAAATGTATAAGAAGATGGACCGTCTTTCTGAACTGTGCAGCAACACTTTGGCCCTGGCGAATAGAATCACTGGGAATATTCCGGCGATTCGCCGGAATCTTCTTACAGGGGACGGTTATAATTTCCCGGGTTGGTTGTCGGCCGGCGACAGAAAATTGCTTCAGAGTACGAAAATAAAAGCGAATGCTGTTGTTGCGAAAGATGGGAGCGGCGACTACAAGACGGTGACGGAGGCGATACAGGCGGCGAGTGGTGGCAGATTCGTAATATATGTGAAATCGGGGACTTATAATGAGAAGATTAACACTAATAAGGATGGGATTACCTTAATCGGCGACGGAAAATACTCCACTGTTATCACTGCCAGTAGTAGTGTTGGCAAGGGCTCTACACTTCGAGGCTCTGCAACTTTTAGTACGATATTTTGTTAAATTATAAATTTTATTTTTGATATATATATATATATATATATATATATATATATATATATATATATATATATATTATTAAGTCGGAAAATTAACTGGATCGAATTATAATAATATATATAATTTCATCAGCAATTACCGGCGATGGCTTCATAGCTCGGGACATTGGATTTCAGAATACGGCGGGGCCGCAGGCGGAGCAGGCGGTGGCGCTGACCGTCGTCTCCGACCATTCAGTGCTGTACAGGTGCAGCGTCGCGGGATACCAGGACACGCTCTACGCACTCTCCTTCCGCCAATTCTACCGCGAGTGCGACATATACGGCACCGTCGATTTCATTTTCGGCAACGCCGCCGCCGTGTTCCAGAGCTGCAACATTGTCCTCCGCCGCCCCCGCAGCGGCGGCGCCTACAACGTGATCCTGGCCAACGGCCGCTCAGATCCGGGACAGAACACCGGATTCTCCGTCCAGAACTGTAAGATCTCAATCGGATCGGATTTCTCCGCCGTGAAAAACTCGTACAAATCGTACCTAGGGCGGCCGTGGAAGCAGTATTCCAGAGCGGTGGTGATGCAGTCGAATATCGACGGTGCGATTTCGCCGCGGGGGTGGGTTGAGTGGCCTGGCGCCGCCGGATCTACTTACAAAACGCTGTATTTTGCCGAATACGAGAATATGGGCGCCGGCGGCGGAAATTCCGGCAGGGTGAACTGGCCGGGATTTCGTGTGATTATGACGGCGGAGGCTGAGAAATTCACTGTTGGAAACTTCATTGGTGGGAATTCGTGGTTGCCTTCCACAGGCGTAACGTTCACTTCCGGCCTCTAAGGATTTTATTATTAATTCGAAACGATTTTTTCGCAATTTAAAGCTAAAAAAAATTGTGATTAATTTAATTTACACGAATTTTTATGAGCATTTTAATTTAAATATTCGAAAGGAATTATATTCAATCTTATTGTAAATATTAATGATGTTTAATTTGAGTAAGTTCATAAGCTCTTCAAAGATATTTAATTTTTTTTTTAAATCATAATCTCCCTAAATAATTAGATGTTACAATGTTATATCACTATTTTTATATAAAAAGATGTCATTTCAGCATTAACAATCTCTTTTAGTTTGATGATTTCAATTATATCGTATATTAGCTTTACTGAAGGTCAAAATGGATGCAGGATGAAGAACCTATAGAAGAAGAAGAACAACAACAACAACAACAATTAACCAAAAGAAAGAAAAATTTACATGTACAAGCCTGAAAGTTTGTGCCCATCATTATGGGGAAACCCGATCCTGCAAGTTTTCTTCACACGAGCCACTCGGAGGAATCGTCGACGAAGAAGGCCATTGATCTGGAACCATTAGAAAATAAGCAGACATTGCTTTCCTAAACCTTTTCTTGTATTGTACCGGAGAGATTACTGTGGGTGACGCATTTTTGGGCCCACCTAAAATACCCGATGCCTTCACCCAAGTCTCGAGATGCTTGTCCCACGTATACTGCCTCATAAAATCAATAATCCCCATCACCAGCTCATGTTTTTCTTCATCCACGCCAACAAGCAACGAGTAATCCATTACATCTATTGACTGTCAAAAAATGTCCATGAAAAAAAAACAATTTCAGTTTATATTATGATCAAAAAAGATCTTGAAATGGAAAAAAAGAACTGTATAAAGTTCCATTCGAAGCTTACTGCAAGAAATGAAGTGTCGTTCCACACGGCTCTCTCTAAGAGACGTTTTGCCTTAGTTCCCAAGAAAATAGGAGAAGTTGGCATAGCCTCTATCAGATTCTGATCGAGCAGAACTTTATTACTTCCACTTGAATCTGGATTGTACCGTGATCTAGAAGACCCTTTGAGGTCGTATAGTCGAGTTATATTTCGCCTGAATAGAAGATTCTCCATTACCAACACATCCATTTTCGTTTCTTTTCCTCCTTTGAGATGCTTCGATGTCACCTTCATTGCCAAACCACCACCAAAAGATGAGCCAACAAACAGATATATATCTATAACACAATAATTCCATATTGTAAGTTGACAAGAACTAATACCTGATAAATGCCGAAGATCTTTGCAAGGCAAGTGGGACATCCACTATTTATCGAATCGGTTAGGTACTTGAAATACGATGGTGCAAACTTAATAAACGACTCTAGCTCAGTCTTTGTAACTTGTTTGATTATAAATCTGTCATCTAATGTTTTGGCAAAATAGACGTTGCTTTTACCACCCTGTGCACCCCACTTTTTACAGCGACCAAGAGAGCGGATGTAATCCAACTCACTCACACAGCAGTTTCTTCTCAATGCCTCAAACTGCTTTGAACAATAACAAGTCACGGTGTACTTCACCTTCCCTAAAGGATCGTCATCTGAGAAAGTTACTCTGGCATGCAAAGCATTTTGAATTAGAATAGGGTCCAAACCAGAGAAACTCCGAGAGCCAGATGACAAGATGCTCTCATCATCAGAAGCAAGACTCCTTAGGGATTCAGTGGGCGAGTCTTCAAAAGTATGAAGAGAAAGTAAATTAAACGAGTCCAATATTGAGAACGAAGGTGAGGAAATCAAAGAATATTCTTTCTGGCTTTCAGGTTCCTCTGACATGATTTTTTGATAATATGGCGAGGCCAGTGTATATGCAATGATGCTTGTAGCCTGATCTTCGTAAATTGGCACAATAGTGTTGCAGGAAGACATAGGTAGAAGTAGACGAGCACCACCCTGATGTAACAGTTCTCTCAATGATGATATATAAAAAGGATTGTGCTCGTTAATCTTGCGAAGCTTCTGTGCGTTTGTTGAATAGTTCTTGTTGAATGACCGATACAAAGTTGAAAAGGGAATCCTCAGCCAGCTACTTGGATTTTCCATATCGTTAGGCCCTCTTGCAGGCAATGGAGAGCGTAAAGGGTAAGAATCTTTAGCCACAAATCTATCGTTTACAGATTCTGCCGCTGTTGAATTAATGCCAGAAGAAGACTCAGTGGGCCTGTCTTTAGAAGCTTCGGTTCCTGGCTCGTGATTCCCTGTCCATGCAGCATCTAAATTATCAGGTACATTTTCCATCACGTGGAACTGCCCCTCTGATTGAACCCTTCGCACCGTTTTCCCGAATTCAGGAATGTCGGCTTGGTTACTCAAATCAGTGCCAGAAGAATGATGATGGCTGGTACCTTGTTTACTGCTCAAGGTCCGATTAATGTCTGCTCCTTTATGGATTCCAATAGGAGAGTTGATCGGACTAGGTTCTACATCAGTTAGGAGAGTACTATTGTCAGGCATCATATTTACAAGAGAAGGATTCCAGCTACTGAACCCTCTCCCAGATCTGGAAACGATATCCATCTCAGCACGTTTCTCCTTAGAGCTGATAGGCTTCTCCTTCAATATTACACTGCTCGATCTTAGAATATTAGATCCTGAAACATGGATGAAGCGCTGGTCCCAGACGTAAGAATGAAAGATTAACTGCCTTTTTAGTCTGTTGATCTCAAGAATATCAATCTCTGGCTGGCCAGATTTTACTTTATCTTTCGAAATGCACTGCAATGATTCCTGAAAAAAAAAAAAGGAAAAAGAAATTTTAATTTTTGTAGCAGTAACGATGCAATCGACATTTCGGAAGGTAGTTATCATTTATCTAATGTATGTTGCACATAAAGAAACAGTCTGAATTGAGAGAAGAGGAAAACTAATCTTAAGAAAAAATCACCTCAAATTCCTTTTTCTCCTTCTGAAGCATCAGCTCCAGTTCTGCAATCTGTTGAGAAGATTCCATTGCTTTCGTCTTGTCTGAAATCTGATGAAGTACTTCCAACGCCTCATTGAAAAGGAGATCCGCTCTGCTGCAGACCTACAGTTATATTGAACCAAGCCCATGAGATTCGTAAAAACAGAATTCAGGAGAAGAATAAGCAGGTTGTCTGTACAGTATTACCTCGTCATATTCTTTCTGCATCCATTCCTCTTTGTAATAGTTAAATTCAAGCTTTAGGGGTGGAAGATACACAGAATTAACAATGATTGGAGCATACCGGAAACATGCAACCATCCTCCCAAAGCTGCACATAACGCACGCACATAACCATGTAAGAGAAGGTAAAACAAACTAACAGCACCATTTGAATCTTGGAAGATAGCTGTGGCACAAGAAATGAAGTATAAGCTATGACTTCAAATTGGAACTAAAGAGTATACATGATATTCTAATTACATTTGAGACATAGTGATTATCATAAAGACCCCCCCCCCCCCCCCCCCCCCCCCCCCCCGAACACACACACACAAAAACAAAAGAGCATACCCATAAAATCTAAGGCAATCTCTATGAAGGGAATGACCACAGCTGGCAACCCTGCTTGCAGCAGCATGGTTTGAAAAGCTGAGTTCCAGAAATTTTCCAAAAGATAAACCCCAGGCAGCATCTGACATCACAACTCTTTTTGTGGCAGGAGGAAAACCATTCGTCCTTCGACATCGTAAGCATCGATGCCACATCCAAATTTTTCCTTCCTTCTCACCTGGCAAAAGGAACTCTTCAAGCTTTTTTACAGAAATCGTGAGGCTACCTTCTTGATGAGTATAACAATGAACATGTGCTTCTGATGGCATCTCGCATGAGCGACAGCGGTAGCCCTGCCAAAAATTTCACAAATCAATGTCTGAAATCTTTTATTAGTTGAATGAACATCCATACGAGATTATATACCTGATCAAACAAATGGTCCCGAAGATATCGACCCAAAGGTTTATCCAAACTTCCATAATATTTTATTCGAAAGAGTTGAGCACGCTCGCATACACTTCCTTTCCACACACACCTTGTCGAAAGAGAGATCAAAATGCTCAGATGATCAGATGGTGAGGGAGGAAACTCTTCATTCAATTCCAAAAGGTGATCGGTGTTATGTTGTTCCAGAGGTACCAACTCAGAACTGTCCAAATTTGAAGGTAATTTATCTCCGCCAGGAGATAAACTGAAGCCTTGTCCTGAAGCTTCAGACTCAAAAAATTGGTTCTGATCTAATTTATTATTTCCTTCCACTTCATCAAGATAACCCAATATTTTAGCAACACAACTTCCACTGGGACCTGTGCAGTCAGTACCTGAACTGGTAACATCCACACTTTTGAGTTCAGATTCGCTATTTGGAGCAATAGAACCTTCAGAAGGAATGGGGTCTGAGTGCTCAAAGTCGTTTGTAGACTGAAATGCTTGTCTGAGATGTTGTTGCGCTTCAGGCTTGTCAGGGGAAGGAGCACTGTATCCAGGTACCGTAGAGATTGACCGGTCAATGCCTGCGGGCTTACCAGGCAGTGCAACTTTTATTGGGGACGTCAAAGGGAGTTGTAGCATAGAAGCACCTTCATCAGCAAGAAATGAGGTCTCTAGTGCTAAGTGATAAGCAGCAAAAACACCATAATGAACTACGTGCTTAACTTTTTTCAGCTCATCCACACTGGCACCCTTGAGGAGAATCTGATGCAAAAATAAACAAAATTGACAGTCAACTGAAAAGCGAGTCTAAGGTAACTACTTAAGTGGATTTGTCTAATAAATGAAGAAGATTAATTAAATTGCACCCCCAATTAGCCAGTAGAGACAATTTTGACAATTCATCTTTATTTTCCAGAAATAAACAATCAGATTCATCCACATGTTAGCAAAAAATTGCTCACTGGACTTGCATTTCCCATTCAAATTTCAATAACAAAAGTCTAACATACTATCTTAGTATATTTAGATCACATAGTTGCTATGATTTTTACTCTAAACAAAAATATAAAAATAATCCAAATATTGCATTATTGTGAACACTCGTAATTTCAATATTTTAAAAAGGTATGTTCGATATAATTTACCGAGAGTACTAAAAGAAAGCGTTGTTTTTGTGTGGCACACTAAGAATTCGGGTGTCCACGAAACTTGCCATAGATAAACTCAGAAAGATGTTTTCCCGTTTCAGATATTGCTCTATTGTCTAATACTCAAAAGAAGCTGGGTTTGTAATCCAGTAAAGTCTCTTAGACTTACAGTACATCCCAATGGACGAGGGCAACCTTCAAAAAACATCAGCGTCTTCGTTAACTTTTTTCCGCCTTGGCCAGCAGTGCCAGTATCTTCCAGAAACTTCTCCACATGAAACGAGTCACAATATCCTAGTTTTGGAGCAGAAAGATTGTCAATTGATTGAACTATTTGTGCACCAGTGCAGCGAGCTATACGCTCTAAAAGTGGTCTCTTAATGTTTAGAACCAGAGATATGTTCTTTTCAAGAAGATATTCTTGTGCATGTCTAGAAACTGATTTTTCCACCAAAAGAATATTTGGGTGATGTGCATCAATTTTTGTAACAGCCATTTTCAAATGGTCCTTTTCCTGCAACAGCAAAAACACCAGGAAACGCTTGTGAGAACAATAGACAATTAATAAAAACCTTGGAAAGTATAGAGTTCAGTTACTTCAGTCACAGTAACAACCTGTTGTAGTAATGTATCAAAACTCGATAAGTGGTTAGCAACCCGTTGGTACTCCAGTGCACCACCAAGCAGTAGCAGTCGTGCTTTATCAACTTTTGTAGCCATTCGTCGATGTGCTATATTTTTCTTGCAAACAACACCTTTAGCCACCGTACTAGTGAGAAAACAGTGAGAATCTCATCAGAATTGTGAAATACTATACGGCACCAAAAGAGCACACATGAAATGAGGAATGCATGATCTAGACCATCTTGTGACAGGACTTGGATCTTAACCATCTACATCCTCAATCTCGAATTCAAAATAAAAAGTTTCCGGTCCTTTAACGTTAAATATGCTAAAAGAATGCGGGCCACCAAATTAAAACAATTTACTGCAAGCAATCTGGCAGCATAGAAGTAAATGATAGTGCCACTTTTAAGTTTAATGTAGAAAGTCTAATACAAACTGGATCAACTATAACCATTAACCACTATCAATCATTCACATTAAAAAACAATGTCCTTAGTGTGAAAACAGTAATGACAATCAAACAAAGAAATACTCTAAATTTCTGGAGTGACAGAGCAAACTGATACGTTTCCACTTCTACATCATGTTTAGTTATATAGGTCGAACCATGTTTTCAATTTAAAAATGAATAGATGTGCAATGTAAAATAAATATACCTCTCATTTCGACGCCCACAAGGTATGCACTTAACTTTAACATATCCACCAGGATCCATTCCCCCACCCCTGCTTGTGTCTGGCTTTAGAAGAGTAGCAGCTTCCCAGGACAATGTCGTAATGATATCCAACCAATTTGCATGCTCACTGGCAGGCAGGTTCTCAGCATTCAAAAGTTGAGTTATCAGAGCTCTGAAATGCCCGTCAACAACTCCTTTCATGGCATTCCGGTGTTCCTCGTTTGATCTATCCCTACTTCGACACTCCCCAAAGGAAAAGCTGCTAGAGCGTAGATAACCCCACTCTCCTGTGGCATCTTCGCCATCATCATCATCGTCGTCAGATATAAGGGCTTCCTTCTCATCCTCATCATCTTCAGGCTCTGGTGGCAGCCAGATAAGAACGTTGTTTTCGTAATCCATAGCTTCAACATCCGCACCATGCAGCTCATTTAAAGGAGGTGATGAAGATTGAACATGATTCTCCAGTAGATGTGTTTCTTCACCAAGCGTTGTTGCATAGTCAAATCTTTGTGTGTCAATGTTTTCAGGCAAATTACAAGTTGGGTGTGTATTTTCCTCATTAGAGTGTACTTCATGTGGATCATAGATGTGATCAATCTGACAATAGTTGATAGGACCGTAGCCCATGTCAGAAGGACTTGGTGGAGTGGCCTCAGAATGTGATCTGCATACAGAGTATTCGTCCTCCTCTTCATCACTCCTGGAGGAGTTATTACAGTAGAGGAATTCAGAAAAGGGAATGGGACTGTCAGTGTTCGAGCATTAACCTCTCGATATTATTATTTCTTTGAGATGCTCAAAATTTAACAACGACATCATAGAAAATGCTAGACCAGAAAATCGTAAAAGATATTTTGGAAAAGTAACAGTATATATTTCATCCTCACATGCGAAAAAATGAAGATAACTTTCATAAAATACCTGCTGCAAGATTCAAACTGCTCACTCAAAGCCTCCCTTGCATCAAGGCAATCAACTTTTCTGGGGCTCCTTATATGTTCTTTCTCTCCCGACACCGAATCCATCTCTTCGGACTGACAAGGGCTCTTAGAAACGTGCTGGAAAGGCCCTGTAGAACATCGAGATGAACCAGCACTACTGCAACTAGATTGAGGAGTGCTCACCAAACTCGCCGACGAGGGAGATGGACCGAGTCCAGAACTTGATGCAAACATCACATTATCACGAGTATCTGAATGTTGCTTGAAGCAGTAATTACAAACCCTAATCTTATCCCCATCCCCACTCCCATTCTTTGGCTCGTCAGAAAGAGCTGAGATAGTGTTTGTGGTGCACCTAGAACAGAAAACCCGCCCACACAGCCGACAATGGTGCTTGCGGTTGAAAACATTGAAGTGCGAATCGCACTCGTAACAAACTATGCAGCTCTCATCTGGCATCCAGAAATCTCTTGACATGTTTGCAGGCTTTGCCCTGCTTGGAATCCATGATTTCACTAAGTCAATAATCTCGGACAATTTTTTACTATCGGCACTGCCCATGAACGCATATAAATATCAATGCTCATGGTTACGGATCAATCATCACCCCCACCCTGCCTGACTAGCTACAGAATTTCCTAAAACATCATAAAGGGGCAAAATGAAGAAAAAAATCTATAACGAAATAAAAGGACGTAACAGAAAATCTTACACACTGAATCCAAATTAAGAATCACATAAAATCAACAAAATCGACGAATTAGCTACATACGGAAACATTTACACCGAACCAATAAAGTAGAACAGAATCAAACCACTGAAACTATCAAAATTGGAAAACCAACAAGCTAAATGATTTTTAGCGGCAACAAGCAATAAATGCAAGTGGACCAAAAAATAAGAGAATTAACACTTTCTAACAATTGCAGTTGCCGCTGATTTATGAGGCGACGATAAAGCGAGAGAAATCACAAACCAACGCAAACAATTTCATTCATAGGAAAATGCACAACAATTAAAAAAAAACAAAATCCACAAAACAAATCGAAGTACCTTTGTTGCGAAACCTAACGGAACTGTATTGAACTAAATCAAGTACGCCGCAACTCAATCCAGCCAAACTCTTCACCTAAATTGAAAAAAAAAAACTGAAACACAGATTATTGTGCTTGAAAAAAAAAAATGCGAGAAACTGAATGAAGAATTTTTGTGGTCCAGTGGAAGATCAAAAAACAGAAAAAGGGGAAAAGAGAAAAAATGAAGAGAAGTTTGGGCTGAGAAATTTGGCGGGGTGTGTGCGCCTGAAAGAAGGTAAGTGCGAGGGTCACGAAAATGGTATGAGTGCTGCTATTGAGACAGCTGAAAGGGAAAGTGACGAATACTTTAATTAATTTATCGAATTTATTTGTTTTTTGTTTTTTGTTTTTTATTTCTTTTTTACCTCCACATAGAATTTCAAATATAAGTAACTTACCAAAATTTGGAAAAGAAAAAAAGAAAAGATATTCAATTTTTATAGGAAGTTTTATTTTACACTTAAACTTCTATAAATTAATACAGTATAAACTAATAAATTTGTATTAATAAAATAAATTATTGGACTAAAATTTTAGTATTTTTTAATCAGGTAATTTAAGCGAGGTTATTAATTTAATATTCTCCGGCACCAAACTAAAAACATAAAAATGCAGAATGTAACTGTCATCTTAAATTAGAGTACTAAATGATTTTATGATTCCTAAGATTCCGAAGTATAACGGAGTGATTGTAACTGAGCCTTAAATGAAACATTAAATTTATTAATTATGAGTAGTTAGTTGATAAATAATTAATGAGAGGGTAAATTAGGAATTTCTTAAATTTTTTTGCTATAATATATGTATGGTTTGTTGATAACGTCATGTAATATGGGTTTGTCCGCCTTTTGCATTTCACTTTCTTGCTTGTACTACTTTTTTATAATATTATTAAAGTTTTGTAGCACCTTTAAAATACTATAAAATGAGTAATTATTAAAAAAAATCTATAAAAAAATCAATAAATAACTGATACGTGGCAGATTTTGGAATCTTTCTGGTACGTTCATTGATTGGTACAAATTACAAACATCCGTTCTTGAATTTGCTATTGACATCAAAGAAAATATCAGTCATGCAAGTTGCAATTCATAACTTAAATAAAAAGATATTAAATTGGGGCAAACTATAAGATAAAAGTCAAACTACGGATAAAATTCTTATATTTGAATAACTACCATCACCGTTCAACTGTCTTACATGTTTATCCTCATAATGTCAAATTCAACATAATCTTTTAAATATCCGTTTTGCGTAATTATACAGTTGTTGATGCCCCTCAATCTGATATTTTACGAGTCAATAAACACATCTTATGACAATCCAGTTTTAAAATACAGAACTCGAATGAAATAAAACGGGTACAAATTAATGAATATTGCACATAATCTAGAATATGGTTATAATTATCGAAAAATGAGAAAAAATTTCATATTTGACCTTACCCCAAGAGTCGACCGTAATTTACAAAAAAAAAAAACCAATTACTAAAAACAAGTTCTCAAAAACCAAAAAAGAATAATAATAATAATAATTATTATTATTATTATTATAAGCCCTGTTGTTTTGACTTCTACAATAGAAGAACTGCCAAGGTTAGGAAAATAAAATTAATAATTATATATATTGTGTAATATTTTTAGTCGATAAAAGAAAATATCATACAAGGTGACTAATAAATCAGAATAACTAAATCAATCTATCCATTGAAGCAACTAAATACATGGAACTTGAAAGAAAGCAGGCCCTACGTTTTCCTTAAAGAAGATGAGAACCCCATGCAGACAAACTAATCATGTTCATTAAATAATAGCAAACAAACTTTGCTTGAAAACAACACTTTAACCAACTATATTACACAATACAATAATGCCGTAATCCCGAATCGCAGTTACGAAAGATAATCCTAATCAATCATATCAATTATCAACATTCCCAAACAAGACCTACGAAAGTCAAAACGAGGCCTAAGCCGCCTAAAATTATAATCATATTTTCATGTTCGCGTTGATAAAGTCGTCACTATTAGAACAAACCAATTATATAAAAACCTTATATACAGCTGTATGAATCCATATCCACCATATTCACATCAACCAAATAAAAGCAGCAGAAATATACACAATCCACGCAGAATAAATTTAAGTTCGGAAGAGCATTTTATCAAAGGACATGTATAAATTATTCATAGGCTTAAATAAAAAGAAACCTTGTATGGAACTAGCACCGTAATTTGGAGTGAAGTTCTCTAAGAGCAGCATATAATGGTTCAGCAGCTTTTGGTCTATCTACATTTCCCAGGAGTATATCAGCCGTTGTGAGATATGGATCGCCGTAAAAACGAAGATTCGTATCCATTCTTGTGGCGACAATGTTTCCTTCTAACGAGACACCAACAAATGCACCTGTGACATTCATATCGAAAATATACATAACACTGCTAAAAGAACATTTACGACAGTTCTTATTCCTTATTGATCATTTTATTGATAACTCATCTTACATCAAAATCAATATTTATAGCACTAGACAAATTTAATCAAGTCAATTTTGTGACTATTTACGTGGGAGTATAATAATCACTTCGAGTCAAATTTAATCAAGATGTGAATATATACTTTAAATTTTCACTTCTTCAACTTTCTAAAACTCCTTGTCGAGTTAAACTAGATAATCTTCGGAACGCTGGAGTATACTAATGGCTTTCAAATATGCATTCTATTTTGAGAAATCTAACATAAAAGAAATTAGGGCAAATTACGGCCACCCCCTGAGGTATGCTCAAATAACAAAAAAAAAACCTCATGTTTGGGTAATTACAACCACCCCCTCAACCATGTATTGTCTTACACGTCCACCTTTATGGTGTCAAACTTACCTACTGAAGGAGAGGTTTTTTCGTAAGACAATACATAGTTGAAGGGGTGGTTGTCATTATCCAAACATGAGGGGCTTTCTCATAATTTGGGCTTACCTCAGGGGGGTGGGGGTGACCGAAATTTGCCCAAAAAATTATTAAGATGTCATCTGTCATACATGTCAAAAAACACGAAAACATCACATCTGCAACACATCCATCCATCTTGTTTATCCTTGATATATATAAAGGCATGTCAAAGCAATAAACATATATCCGTACTAAAATAACAAGTTAGTTTCAGAAGTTTTCCAGATGTTGCTACTGTTAACTTTCTTATTAGCAACCCACAAACTAAAAAGTACCCATATTTCATATTGAAGCTATTTCAAATATGTTAAAAAATATAGTGAAAACATAATACCTTTGCTGCAACTATAGGTGTAGCACATGCCAGAACCTTTCTCTCCAGCTCTCAGATCTGCTTCTACAACTCTCCCAATTGGTCCAGCAGCGACACTGCAACCCGCACCAAGAGAAAAATGCATGCGACTGCAAAATGTTTTCACAGCCCTAGCATCGTGCATCACAATTATGAAATCCATGAGTTCACCTCCAAACTGCAACAATAAGCACAATTAATAAATTATACACAAGGGGAGAAGCAGAAATTGACAAAGTATGTTTTCAATTTAAACTTCCAAGTTCCAAATGAAAACATTATAAGCTGGCAGTAAAATCCATTTAAGATCAACAAAATAAGGAGTCAACATAATCTATACTTATTTTTGACCGTTTCTTGATCAATAGTGTGGAGCACAAGAATCTCACTTATGACTCAAAACTGGCTAGTACAATGCAATAAGATACTGGTTTGCAAGTTACAACCAATTCATGATAAAGGAAATGATTCAATATAAATGCCAAATCTGAAAAATTGTTCCGTACCTGGGCACCCCATCCCAAACCAACGGAAAGTATGGCAGATGGTGCGGACCACGACCCATCTGACCTTCGGGCAACAACCAAGCCAGTCCCCAGTTTGTAAGAAACTAGTGCACCAGCTTTAGCAACTGTCAAGATTGCTAAACCTCTCGCCCCTTTCATAACAGCGGCAGGGATGGACTTCTCAGGGTTTAACCTAGCTACCTGTTCAGTGTACTTCTCTAAATTTCACTTTGTATAACGACAGTAGCTTTTCAGTTAACAAGGATAGATTTTCATCCACGAAGTTAATAATAAGGAAAGCAAAAAAACAACGTTGCAATTGGAATTAAAATAAATTATATGAAAGGGTAAGAAAGGGACCTGGCAAAAGCTTCTCAATGTATTGCACGACTTGTATATTTCATGCTCCAAGGACAAACCGACAGGAAGATTCAACCACCCTCTTGAACAAGTCCAGTCCATAACATCGTGCTTTGCCACCTGTGCAGCATTACTGATGGTATTGATCAACACACCTTGCAGTGGATCAAGCCTATCATAGCACGTGTCACACACCCTCTGTGGATTCCTCTCCCTAAACTTAGCAGGTAACAAACACCTTCCTTTCGAGCAAACCCTACAAAAGATACCTCCACAAAAGCGGCAATGGTGTCTTCCTCGAGTCAGTGCAGTAAAGGGTGCATTGCACTGCATGCAAGATGTCGTAGAACTATCCGGAAGCCACTCTGGAGGTTCGGCTTCCAACACGTCTTTGTAAGCATTATAATTAGAAGCATTTGGCTCAAGAAGTGGTGGAGCACTCGGTATGTAAACTGAAGAGTGCAAGAACGTCTCTCCATTCTTTGCAGATCCAAGAAACGAAACGTTCGAGCTTGGCAATTGGGGAAGATTACTAAGACCTAAATTATCTTTATTGCGCCCAGTCAGAATTGCGAATATGCCACTCATCACGTTTTTCAAGTTCACCTCGGGCGGGCCATTTCTTGGTATAGAGGGGTAATGATCCTCACCAGAGTCATAACCTCCATCCATAATATCGTCCGGATCAGGAAGAAATGGGTATGATATTTTTTTATTCAATTCCTCTGAATCATGGTCCTCTTGCGCAGCCCATGTAGTGTCATCAAAGTCGTCTACATACGTAAATTTGTTGTTCTCCTTTTCCAGATTGGAAAGCGAGGAGTAGGAAACTTTTCCTTCTGATGCTGCCATAAATCATGACCCGCCCGATAAGACAACAAATCGTGCAAGAATAAGGACCTAGATAAAAGAAAAGAGAATAACATATAATACAGTTAACCTCTATAAATTAATGCAGTCGAGACTAGGGAAATTCTATTAATTTAGCGAATTATTAAATTATCAAGTTAATAATTTAACACGTTTTCACCGAGTCAGGACCGAGAGAAACTATTATTTAATCGATTTATCGAGGTTCTACTATATAAGAAAACATACATTTAAAACGTGAAAGGAATGTCTAGAATTCTAATGTAAGCGAAATAAAGAGATATAACTGCAGCAAAGCTAAATAAATATCAATTTACAAGTCCAATTTCTAATACGAAGTCCGTTGTTAAAACAATGGAGACGAGTACATACATCACCAAGCACAACACAGTCATGCTAAAAATAAGCCATCATAAATAAGCCAAAAATGAAATAAAAAATTAACTACGAACAAGCCTTATAACTCAATGATTAATTAAAGCAAATTACTTCAATCCATAATTCACAAGGCACGGGAGAAACATGCGATCAAAAGAAACAATATTTCCGTATTCACAGATACTAAATAACTAAAAATTAAACTACAAAATACGAGAATCAGGAACACAGTTGTGATCGAAGGGCGGAGGAGATGAGAAATTCGTACGGATGCAGCAAGGCTGGCGTACTAGGGTTTCCGGAGCTGGGCACGGGAAATCAAAAGGAAAACCAATGAATATATTCGCCAAAAATAAAAAAGGGATTTTGAATTGAATGATATTATCGGGTAATCGAGGAAAATCCGCGACGATTGAATTTTTTTTTTATTTTTTTTTTGTTGGGGGGTTTGCCAATTTATTAGGAGGTTTTCTGATGTATCTGTTTGTGAAGAATATTCGGTGATGACCCAGCTTGAAAGGAAAGGGTCGACACGACATCGTTTCTGGTTACGCTTTTCATTACTAATTATAATTTATAATTCTTTTTTTTTTTCAATTCAATTTATATATGTCTGACTTTGATTTTTCTTTTCTTTTTGGTATTCTTCGTATTTTTAGGGCTCGTTCGGTTACCGCTATAAGGTATAGTAGGGGCTAATAATATGTCCGGTGATAAGATTCACACTTTTTCAAACCAGCTACTAAATTCAAAGTCCGCTATTAAATGCTAATATTTCATTAAATTAGTAGCACCCCTCCCCAAGATTAATTTTATAGGGATGACTAAAAAGGAAAAATATAATTTTATCCTTAAAATCATATTTTATTATTTTATAAATTCATATAATAACTAATTTTAACAAATTTAATAGAAAATCGAATCTAAGAAACTGAACTCCAATACTGGTAACCGAAGGAGCCCTTAGTATATTAATATTGCATTCATCATTTTTCATATTTGTTCTTATTAATGATATATAAATAAATACTATAAAACATTAAAGCACATGATTCAAAATTTCCAAAAATTCAATCCAATACAAACCTCAAGAAGATAAACAACATCAAATTTGGCCAACAAGGGTAATCTTTAAATACATATAACTAAGTCACAAGGGACTACATCACACTAGAGTATCGAGTGAAATCGTGAAATCTTGTCGATGTTACACCCGATGCACTTATGCACACGACACACACATCCACACGGGTGTGCGTAGTGCACCTTTTGGCAACATCGACAATGCGCCTGGTATATCCACCCCTCCACTTGGCACACAACACCCACACACCCACATGGGTGTGTGTGTGGTGTGGTGCACCTTTTCCGCACATTCGACACAGACCGTAAAATCATCAACACCATCATATTCTTAACTTCTTTCCAGGATGGGAATCATCATCGTACGCCTTGTCATCATCGTTTTGGTCGCCACCATTTTCAGCCTTCTTTCTGGCAAGTATTTTGTTAATCTTGTGAAGGTCGTTTGTGATTTTCTGGTCTCTGTTCTGTTTGCGCGTCTTACGCCCATCTTGCATCTTCACACCAAACTGGAACGCAGCTTTAGGCATCGCTTCCTTCTGCTCGTTGTATTTCGCCCATTCCTCTTCCGTCTCAAAGTCCCACCTATGAAGCCTCCCCTTCGCCTATAAAAAAATTAATAAGAAATAAAAAAATAATCACTTACATTGTCAAATAATCGGAGATAGTAGAAAAAGATACTTACCCGTCCACCCATATCCATTTTGGACAAATCACCTTCCTCGTCACTATCAACAACTTCACGGTTATACTCTTGGTAACCAGGGTAGCATTCGGAGTAACTCTCGGATATAAAATTAGGGTCCTTCTCGCGAGAGTCCTTCTCCCTTAGTTGTTGAAGCCGTTGATCGTCCCTCTTAAACACGGATCCTAAGCCTCTGTCTTTCTCTTCTTGAGTCATCAAGTGTGGGTCCAGTATGGCGGTGGGTCCTGCTTGCATATCGTAAGACTGCATATCTGGCTGGAGGTATTGTTCGGGGTAAGCCGGTTGTTCGGCATACTGGTAGTTCTGCCACTCTCCCCCGTAGTTGCCAGCCATTGCTTGTGATTGCATAGCATCGTATTCATTCTGAAGAAGAAAAAGGATGGTATAATTTAACGATGGGGAAAAAAAATCGTCTAAAGCTAAAAGCAAAAATAGGAGATTCACTCACCGCTTGTTGTTGCCAATCATGAGACAACTCAGGCGGTCGAACCGGGCCATAGGCAGGTTCAGCAAAATAGGAATTTTTCTCCTTACGAGGAGATTCTTCCATGTCTTCTGAAATTGGGCTTTGGCTCATATCTTTACTCGGAATAGAGTAGTCTACACCATCACCGACAAAAATATCCTCCTCCACCTGCCTAAAAGCAGTTGATTCTTGATCTTCTTTTGGGTCGGGATGGTTTTTTTTGGTAAGTGGTGGTGGGGGTGGCAGCGGGAGTGGGGGTGGGGGTGGTAGGATTTCCCCTCTATTTTGATTCGTCCGAGAATCAGATTTCACGACTCTCTCATCATCTTCATACACATTAGAAAAGGATAGAATTTTTCCTGTATGATAAATGCCATAACAGAACAGGACTGTTAACATGTATATGAAATGAAAGGCCAAAAAGACTGAGATTGGAAATCACAATAAGTAAACAAACAAAAACACAAACAACATACACAGAAATTGTGAAGGAAATATGAATATATATATATATATATATATATATATATATATATATATATATATATATATATATATATATATATATATATATATATATATATATATATATATATATATATATATATATATATATATATATATATATAAACCCAATATTGTTTCCTCGTTGGTATTCTGCCCTACATCTTTTTTCCAATCAAGCTCTGAATCACCTTTACTAGAGCTTAAGTATTTAAAATGCACGTCAAAATCATGACATTTCAAGATGAAATGTCGATAGCGAACTAGAAGGATCAATTTCCACACTAGAAACATAAGCCTAAAAAACTAGGAATCTGAACCAGTGTTCTGCATATGCATACTAAAAGCACCTTTTATATCTTTGTCTTTCTTTTTCTTTTTCAGAACTTTCCCTGACGACCCAAGGCGGAGATAAGTCATTATTTTAGCAATCCGATCCAAAACTGATCCATCAACGCTTACGGTTACCATTTCCTGGAAAGAAAGGATAAATAACTCTCATACACAACCATCAACAGAGCAAATGCACGAACAGAAATGACATAAGAAAGAAAAATAAGGAAAAAATAAACAACCTCAGGGACAGGACAATCGGCTTTACTTCTGTAGACAGTTGTTGGAATATCATGAGAGAATCCATTTTCCTGCATACATCAATACAGTTACTTTTATCAGAAATAGCTGACATAGCAACTTCTTTGAGAAAGAGAAGGTAAAATATTTAAGCTCTGATGCGCACGCATTGTTTCTATATGAGAATATTAAGCAGAAGTGTGACCAAGTCATTTCACAATGTCTGATGTTATAACAAGTACGCTGAATGATCAAGCACAAAAAAATGAATGACTGAAAAGGAGCTAATAGCACATATCGAGCTTAAAGCATCGCAACGTGTGGTGATCAAGCAGTCAGTTCAACTAAACTCACAATTCACCAATTATAGATGGTTTATGAAGGTCTCGGGATAACTCTTTTCTTCTTTATCTTTAAGAAATAATTATAGAATTTAAAGTGTTGCTAGTGAAAGATAGTTCATCAAATAAGAAATTCAAGAGAAACGTTATATTGTTGAATACAGAACTAGCTACAAATGCTCACACAAAAATTAGACCTCACCATGTTGAATATAAAAGCCATTCGTCCAGGAAGGAACATTTCATTGGTCTTGATTGTAGTTTGTGGCTTGACTATCCACTGATAAACAGACTGTTCAACAACAAAAAAATATTATTTCAGAGAATATATATCATGTAGCAACCCTTAAACTTTTGACAAATGAACTACACACCTTTGCTGATGGAGTACGGAAGGTTACTGGTTGATCATCCTTTTGTCCTCTGTTCACAGAAGAGATGTTCTTAATGCACACGATCAATAACGTAAAAGTACCCAGGCAGTATATTTATATCAAAAAATGGATAAAATAAAATCTCATTGTGTAGTTCACAGAAGAGATGTTCTTAATGCACACGATCAATAACGTAAAAGTACCCAGGCAGTATATTTATATCAAAAAATGGATAAAATAAAATCTCATCCATTGGCATATCTAAAACAATTAAAAAAGAAATAGAACAACGTTCATTAGCAAATTGAGAACAGTTTGCCAGACTTCTATAGAAAGGCTTCCTGTCATACTCATATAAAAAGGTAATTTTTTTTACTACAATACAAAAAATGAATTAAGTTTACTAAGCACGTTTCCAAAGAGAACCAGCAAGCAGAAAAGAAATATAAGATGTGACCAAGCCAAAGTAAGCAGATTCTATAAGACAAATCAACAAGTAGAAAAGAAATCTAAGAATATGTACAGCCAAATTCTGCAAACACGGAATCAAAACAGAGTTACATACTTAGATTTCCCATCAATCTCATCTCCACCATCAGGCTTCTTGTCTATTTCACTTCGCACTTTATTAAGCAAAGCAAAATCCAACCCTTTGACCAAATGTGTATGCTCAACGTCACCTGAGAAACATAATCCACCCATAAGAGAATTTCTTTGGAAAAAAAAAGGATCTGAACTCAAGAATCATTGTTACATGATTATCAACAAAGAATTGAAAACTGGCAAGGGTTTTTCATAATGATGGAAATGAGCACTAAGTTCACTAATAGACCAAAAAAATGAAATAGGAGACTATATTAGAAAATTAATTTTGTTTCAAATGCATTACTGCATATAAGAGTTGCAGGTATAGATAAATGTAATTAGCATATATCCATCATTCAAAATTTTGAAAGAATATAATCTGAACTAAAGCTGCAAGAGTATTTGCTGACCAACCGCACCAGATCCGTGTAATATATAACACCAGGATGATGCATTAAGCAGCTCAAGCCCAATCATGCTTGGCTCTTCTATAGCTTATTGATACTTAGCATATTGAATAAAAAAAAGTTAGCTAATAATTAAGCTCGTAAAAATGATGAAACATGTGCACTAGACTCATCGCGGTAAGATAGAACACTGCATACGTTTAAGATGCTTGTGGACTCAAGTATCTTTTTCACTAACTACCATCCAGAAATCCTGTTCCGAAAAAGTGAGATTCTAGAATTAAATGAGCACCTCAAGTGTGGCAGGCTAAAAGGCAAAACTCATTCAAAAGTAAGATCATCGAAGTGATGAGATAAGCTTATTTTTAAGCTAGTTAAAACAACACAAGCGTGACAGAAGGTCAGTTAAAAAAGAACTCTCATCCCACACACACAGCATACTCCATCGTTCTATATTTAAAAGTTTCAATTCATTTGGAAGAAAAAAAGGGTTGAATTTCATGAAACAGAATCCAGCTTTAGCAGGATGAAGGATAACTAGGCATGAAAGTGTAACAAGCAAAGGTAGCTTAGTAATCTATTGAAAATATTGGTTGCTGTTGACATTGAGAACTAGTTGGAGCAAAGGTAGCTTAGTAATCCATAATCATTTGCGTGATGCGGGATAGCAGTATTGATTTAAACAAAAGAGTAGCACAGTGTTCTTGTCTTCTTGATAGCAATACAATATACTCGCTCAACTATCTTGTTGATAAATAGGATCTTTAGAAATATAATTCAAATAGGTACGCTCTAAACCAAATATAATCAAGAGAGAGACCAACAGGCACACCCATACTAACAACAATAACAAAGAAAACCCCTATCTCCTAGAGTCCAGAAGTCACTCCAAAAACTCAGCATCCATACAAATAAAGCAAAGTTATAACACACACGTTCCCATAAGAGCTGATTTTCAGATGATAATAATAAGTATAACTAGATATTAGCTAATCATCTAAGAACTCATACCTCCAAGATATTTGCTCTTCTCAATAGATAACTTTTGTGCATCAGCAGACCTAGAAAAAAAAATGTAATTAAATGCAGCTACAACAAATATATCATCGAAAAATATCCGTAAGCATGAGTAAATATGGTGTGGCGCAGTATCTCACAAGAGATCAACATTTCCCGGGGGAGCAACAGCATGAAAGGATGTCAACTCATTAATCTCATAGTCAGGATTCTGATCTTCTCTCCTTTCTTTCGCTCGGTCCCTGTATTTCGGAAGTTCGGGCTCCTCCGGCTTCTCCTCTTTACTGAAAAAATTCAATTCACACTATCAAAAAAACTAACACCAGAAAATAAAATTTTCGTAAGCATTTAAAGAACTCAAATTTTCCATAACAGCACACCCAAAAATAAAAACTAGATCAACGAACATCAGCAAGAGAATTTGAAACCAAACCAAAACAAGGTATCAAATCATTGCAGCTGAATTAAAAAAAAAATGAAGCAAATTGACGGCAATACGCACTGGGGGCGGCGAACGGTCTTCTCCTTAGGATTACGCTTCGTCGGCTTCGTCGACTTCGTCGACATCGCTGAACAAGTAGAGCAGATTAACTGATTGGTGGGTTAATTTGATCAATTTCTCGCGGTTAGGGCATTTTTCGAAGGGGAATTTTTGCTACTGTATATCGTTATATAGTACTACGGACGATGAGATTGGCCGTTGGTTTCTTAAATAAATTAAAAAATTGAAATTAGGCTTAGATGGGCTATATATATGTTGCAGACCCAATTCAAACCCTTCCTGCAATTTTTGGCCCGGGAATATGAATTAACTTGCGTTGACTAAGGCCTGTTTGGATTGGGCTTTATTTGAGTTAAGCCCAAGTTGTATAAAAACATCATTAGAAGCAAGCAGGATTAGGGACTTAATTAAATGTCAAACAATGTAGGACGTAAACTTCAGCTTCCTAATGTATCCTCGTTTCGAACATGTTTCGTGTCCGACACCTTATGGGTCATTTTGCTAATTCTAAAAACTTAGAAACATGTTTGAATAACGAATTTCCAAATATTTTTTTGGGACTTACTTTTTACAGTTAAAAAAATGATATTAGTAGTTCAAACCTAATGCTATTTGTATCTGAACGCCCAGACCGGGCGCCAAAACCGGAACCGGACGCCCAAACCGGGTGCGTATTCCCGAACCAGATGCCCAAACCGGTCGTTCACCAGCATTTTCCATGCCCGAACCGTGCGTGAAAAATGTTGATTTGGGCGTTCACCGATCGCAATTTTGGAATAAAAACCAGCCCTACAAATCGATTTGTAGGGTTGTTTTACATGAAATTGCAAACGAAATTTCCTACCCAGTGAATAAAAACATTTAGAAGTTGAAAATACCTCAAATTTTTGATGAATTTGGCCTGTTTTTGCTTCAATTCGAATTTTTGGAAAAAAAAAAATTCTTTTAAATGTTTCGGTTTTGGAGAGTGGGGGTGGGTGGAGAGGGTTTGTAGTAAGAGAAGTGCTTTTGGGGTATGAACTGCAAATAGCAAAGTTCTAACCCCAAAGAGCATGGCACTATATTTTTTTACCGTCATAATTATTTACATGATTTAATGATCAATTGCAAATTGATATTTGATAATAATATATATTTTTAATATATTTGTGCGAAAATGTATATAAAGAACTTGTATATAAATAGAATCTTATATATGTTTATATACCATATTTACTCCTTTATATATATATACAAGTTTCCCCAAGTTCTCGTATTTCTATTTTGGCACATGCCGTTTTCCCGTTCCGTGCTACGTAAACGTCAAGTTAGATCAACATATACGGTGAAAATATAGATCCACTAAACAAGTCAGAGCGTAGTGATAATATTCCTTCAAATTATTCTTCCAAAATTACACAACAGTAAATAATTGAGATAAAATAGTCAGCGGTACAAGTTGAACAAAAAAATATATACAAGTCCAGAGCGAAAGTATTTCTGTTCTTACACCTTTGTCATTTAGAGAGCTCCCTCTAGCTAATTGGAAATAGTGCTTCAAAAAAGAAAATCACTGGATCTCCTTAATCAAAGGCTTACCTCTTTCCTTTTTCTCCACCACTCTCGCATCACTTCTTTTAGCATCTGCATATTCCATGGCTGTACGCTTCTCAATATCGACAATCCTCGCCAACGAAGCCCATGCCTCCAACGGCTGCTCGTGCACCCAACACATCATGAAGTAAACTTTCCGGTCAACCGATTTCAGCTTCCCCTTCAACTCCGCCCTTTTCGACTTTCTCATTTTTTCCGATTTTAGCCCTCGCTCGCCGCTCTGAATCATCTTCTGCAAATCACACAGTAGACAGACCAAAGCATTGCCTTCCAGACTAAGTAAATGAACCACATCATCCATTAGCCTCAACCCAAACTGCAAACCGCCTGCGTGCTTGTACTCTGGGGAGCACGTTTGTTCCAAGCAATGTGATAAAGCTTCCAACACCGTTTCGGTAAGCCGTTCACCTTGGCCCAGAACAGAAGATACAGTCAGCACCGTTATTGATGATTCCACGGGGTCCGTTTTCCAGTCCCCGTTATATAGGCGAAGAGTGAAGCAATAGCTGTAGATGATATCGACGAGGTGGAATGCTAGTAGTGGAGATGGATCGGATGAGACGAGTTTGTTAACTGGATGTAACGGGGTTGTGGGTCCAGCTGGGACTTCATGCAGTTCGTCGCTGTCTGCGTCGTTTTCTGATTCCACGGAATATTCTTTCACGATTCTTTGGATGCGTTGAGTTCCGTCTGAGGTGAGTGATATGTTTTTGGCTGAAGGTTTCAACCACCATGGGTCCCACGGTTCGATTAATTTGCTGAGCTCTCCTGAGATAATGGCCCTCTGGAAATGTTTCTTTTCTTCGGTGGATAAATCGTCAAAATTTAACTGCTCACCTGCATAAAGAGCAAAATATTTTTTTTACTTAGTTGAGCAGAACGATTGGTGTTATCACCGAGAAACTAAAAAGTGATGTATATATAGCGTACCAGAAATAATCTTTTGAATTGTTTCCTCTGACAAAGATGAATCCAGCTCTGAAGAATTGTGGAAGTTAGCAAATAATACGGGGAGATTCTGGGCATTCAAATTTAATTCCATACAGGAGTAGAAAGCTATCTTTATGAGATCAGGCAAGTAATACAAAAATGTAGTTTTCGTGCAAGAAAGAACGAGGCTCGTGACAAATTTCATTTAAATTTATCGCTGAGTTTGGACAACTTTAAGCGTCACGAACAAGAATTTTGTATGTAATTTATTCAAATGCAGTTTAAACCACTTAAAACATCCTGTTACAGAAACGGAATACTGTAACATGGAGAAAAAAAAAAACACCTAAATAATGCTGAGGCAAAAATTGTTTAAGAAACTCATGGTGAAATATAAACAAGTCACGCAAGTTTGGTATAAGTTTTTTCTCTTTTACTAGTTATCCTGAAGATATGAGATCATTCATCAAACACCCTCGTAAGGAACAACTTTTATGCAGCAAATTTGCTCGTGGTATTTTACAGACATAGACAAGTAATCTGGATGAACAGAAAATAGCTTGCTTGCATAATGCATGTAATTTTATGGAGGTAAATTTCTTTACGAGATGAGAAAGTATCGGATAAGCATACCCTCTTCATCCAAGCTATCTATCTCCTCTTGCTCATGGAACCGTTTAAGTATGTCCAGCATTTTCGATTTACTTTCTTCATCAGGTTGTGTTTGTTGCAGTTCTCCCATGACATTGTCTCTCATAAAAGACTCAGTACAACGAAGACTATGAGACTACAAAAAATAGCACATGCCAATATCATTAACAGAAAAAGGCACGGATGAAAATATAAGGCATTAGAAATAATATCAAATTTCACTTATATGCATCCAAATCAAGTATTATATATAGCCATTTCATAGTACAAATCATTTAAAAATTTAGTTATACCTTATAGCAATGCAGAGAACAATAGTGAATATTGCATCGAGGACATCTATACTGGGAAAATTGCTTTTCGCATCTGCAAAGATATAAAAAACTAACCAGTCAATATAAATAGTATTTAAAAACAGTTACAATTCTCTTCTCCCAAGTCCCAACTCTTATTCGTCAAGGCTAACTGAGAAACTAAACTTCCTGATTAAGTTCTTATTGATTAGCATACTGATCTTCGATTTCAAGCAAACTTCTTAGATTAGGTTTGCAATGGCAACTAACTGAACTATCCTTGCAAAAAGAAAAGAATTGCTGAATCAAGTATACTTGACAATTATAATTGTGGTGTTTGTAGGTTATCCGGCATTAACCATACTTCACCTTTCAAATAGGTTTTCCCTCTAACACTTCACTCACTGTCAAGTAAATGTAAATCAAATAAACGACCAATGTATTTGACGCTTAATAAAAAATAGTTATTGGGACACGAAGATAATAAACAAGAAGGAGTTGCTCTACGTTTCCTTAGCTACCATATTATTTTCATGGAGTTATTTTGGGTACAGAACAAAAATGCAAACAACATACTTTCTCTAACTAGTGCTATTCACCAGTGGTACATACATAATCTGTACAGTACGAAAACGATGTAATTGGTGATGCAAATAATTCGGATGCTGGATTCTTTTCTGTAACCACAAGTAAGTGAGTTGTTCATGTTCATAAACAGGGGTGCATAGTTGGTGAACAAAGAAAACGTCGGCAAAACAAGATTATCACTTCACCCCCAACAATCTTGTTCCACACCCGCCTAACATTCATTCGGGAAAGTTGCAATATTATACTATTCGGAACCTTTACAATCCCAGTAGACTATCAAATGGATACTCAAAATCGATTTAACTACGAATATACAAATTCATGATACATAAATAGGTCACTATAGCCAATTCTATAATTTCCAATTTGCTTCAGCACCAGTTAGGGTTGGTTTAAGTATGCAACATCAAAAGCAAATTCTAACTAAATGTAAATAGGTGAAAAATTATAACCAAACCCCATGAACAGTAACAAAAACTAATTAGTATTGTGAAATCTATAAGGCAAGTTAGAAGCATAAATTAATTCGAGAATTGAAATAGCAATTGAGGCGAGCTTACACGCGGCAGATTATGCGGGAGTTGGAGATGAAATCCGAAGATCTGGAAGATGTCTCCGAGGTAAGGATAGTGTCCGACATCTGAAATTTGCTAGGGCTTCAGTTTCGAATATAAGAATTTTCTGCCAGAGACGGGCGGTGGTGGCGCTGGTCACGTGCGGCGGCGGAGCCGATGGGTTATCGGAGACACAACGAGAGCGGGAATGAGAGTGAGAATATGAGAAGATTGTAGAGGAATTCGGAACTCTCTGGTAAAATTACACTTTTGGCCCATTATATTTGGTTCAATTTTACTTTTGGCCCCTCATTTTCCGAAGCGAACAAAGTTCATCTCCAAAGTTCAATTTTAAACACTTTTGGTCCACGCCGTCACAAGCCCGTTAGCAAGTAACGGAAAATAATATTTTGGGACCAAAATTGAATTTTTAAATTTCCTTTGGGGCTGGAAAATAATTAAAATTTTAAAATATACCAATTATAATTAAATTTTAAATAGTAAAAAAAATAAATTAACTAAACGAATTATTTTTATTTATACTTAATTTATTTTAATTATACTATAATTAAATTTTTAATAATAAAAAGAATTAACTAAACGAATTAATTTTAATTATGATTCAAATTATTTTTAATTATACTATTTATAATTAATTTTTTAACAATAAACAAATAAATTAACTAAACAAATTTCATTTATACTTAATATTAATAAAAAAATAATTATATGTAGTATATTTTTAATTTATAATTATTTTCCAGCCCCAACAAAATTTAAAATTTCAATTTTGGCCCCGAAATAGAGTTTTCGTTACTTATAAACGGACATGTAATGACGAGGACCAAGTGTTTAAAATTGAACTTGGAGGTGAATTTTGTTCATTTTAGACAACGGGGACCAAAAGTGGAATCATGCCAAATATAAGGGACCAAAGTGTAATTATCCCGAACTCTGTAGTTTCCTTCTTTTAGTTTTGATTTTAAATTTTAGGGTAAATAGCACTTAACCCGCTTGTGGTTTGGACATTTTGCACATGACCCTCTTATGGTATGAATTTAGGCACATAACTCCCTTGTGGTTTTGACATTTTGCACATGATCCCCTTGTGGTATGAAATTAGGCATATAACCCCCTTGCGGTTTTGAAATTTTGCACATGACCCCCTTATGGTATGAAATTAGCACATAAATCCCTTGAATAGAAAATTAAAAAAGACTAAATTATCCCTATCAAGTCAAAAGTTCTTGTTTTAATTTAAACATAATTATTCTATAAAATGAAAAGATTAATGTACTTTTTTGTAAAATGAGAAATATAATATATTATTGTGTTCTTTTTAATTTTACAGCATAAAAGATATAACATACTAGTTATTGTACGATTGGCAATTTATTAGATTTTAAAAATCAATTTGAAAATCTTTAACATTATCATTAATTGTGATTATTATATTACTATTTTCTATATAATATATTATATTATAGTTGTTATCGAACTTTAACAAAGTCTTTATCTTTTTTATTCTTTTGGAAAAATCTAAAATACATTTCTGTAAAGTTGGAATGAAAATTAAATTTAAAATAAAAAATATATGTGCGGTAAAATGGAAAAAACACAATAATATAATATATTTCTCATTTACAAAAAATACATTAAGCTTTTCATTTTGTAGAATAATTATTTTTAAATTAAAATAAGAAATTTTAACTTGATAGGGGTGATTTAGTCTTTTCAAATTTTCTATTCAAGGGGGTTATATGCTAATTTCGTACCATAAGGGGGTCATGTGCAAAATTTCAAAACCACAAGGGAGTTATGTGCCTAATTTTAAACTATAAGTGGGTCATGTGCAAAATGTCAAAACCACAAGGGGGTTATGTGCCTAAATTCATACCATAAGGGGGTCATGTGCGAAATGTCCAAACCACAAGGGCGTTAAGTGCTATTTACCCTAAATTTTACTATTTTTTTTTAGTTTTTACTTGCATTGAATAACAAAATACGGTTAATAAGTAGGGGGAAAGTCGGATGGATCGGATCGAAATTAGCCTTTTCGGAAAATTTCCAAAAAAAATTCTAAACTACAAAATCAATTCCAATTCCAAAATTTTCGGAATCTAAAAATTCATTCCAATTCCAAAAGGACGGAAAATTTCAGAATTTCGGAAAAAATCAGAAATCAGATAAGCTTTAAAATTTCAAAACTTAGCAGAAATTTTCTAAAATGTTCATAATTTTAAATAAATAAGAACATCCACGTCGATATAAGTAAAACTAATAGCTACTAAATTTCAATTCAAAAAAATAATAAAAATAAGCACATCATAATATCCAATAAAACTTCTAACAACAATTCATTATGTCAAAATCCTAAAACAAAACTTATAGGTGCATTTTTCGGAAAATAAGTATTATATAATATATACTATTTATAGGTGTATTTTTCGGAAAAAAATCGAAATTTTTCGTAATTAATTTCGGAATTATATCGGATCGCAAATTCCAAATTTATTTTATATAATTCCAATTCCAATCCCAAAAAATCGGAAAATTTTGAACATCGGAATTTCGGAAGTCCGAATGAAAAAAATTATTCCAAAATCGGAACTTTTCGGATCGGAACCAACGAAAATTGGAAAATCCGATCCAACTTAACCCCTATATACAACCATCATACACGGGAGAAAACTACCCCAGCATATCTAATTTGAAATTTCTAGACGTGGGCTCAAACTCAAAGTCACATCTTCATCTTATTTCATTCACATTGCCAAAAATAAAGAAATCTCAATTATTGAATGACTTTTGATTGATGATTTCAAACCTAATTAACAAAATTAAGAATTTATATATATATATATTTATTTTATTTTATCTTATCTCTTAAAACCTTTTCAGTTGTGTATCTGACCTGGTAAAATCCCCCAGCTTATTTTTCTGCTGCACCATGTTACGTGGAGGACTGCTGCAACAGGTCGTCCCTTGACCATTATTATAATCATTTTTTTTTCTGGTTTGATTTTTATTAAAATTATTAAAAATAATAAATAAAAAGGTTGGATGGCCAATTATCGATTGGAATAATTAACACGTTTCGTTAATTAGTTTTGTACTATTTCTTAACAATTAATTGTGTACTGTATGTAACCTATGAGTTGTCACAAGAAATTAGATGGATAATTGTACACAATGATATTGATATGACAATATTTGTATATAAATTACATATATTAGTACTGGTCAATACTAATTACTTACATACCAAGTTAAACTTATTATTCAATATTAATCTATACATAGTTGTATTTAAATTTATATAGTGGAAAACATGGAATGTTCGTTAAAACTTAAATCTGTAGTTATTTTTAATTTAATTAATGCATAATATTGTATCTATGCATATATACTTATTTGGGCCCGATTGTCTGTATTATTGTCGACTTGGGTTTGTCTTATTAATTTGGGTCAATTTACATCTGACTATTTAGATTATGGTCAACTTGTCGATATTGACCCCATAAAAGTAAAATTGTTACAGTGTGGGTAAGTTACAAATTTTATTTTAC
Source organism: Erythranthe guttata (assembly GCF_000504015.1). Next base: position 450,663 of record NW_012194522.1, read on the forward strand.
ACAAATAATACTAATGATTTATTTGTAGAAATAGATATGAATTAATTATATGGTACTCCTACATTTAAATGATAATAATTGATGACTACATTGGCAAATATTGAGTATTTATTACTCGTAAATATTATAGGTTCATCTACAACTCAACATTACCCACAAAAATACTGGACCTACTTTATGTAATTGTTACTTAATGGATATAAATTACAGGTGAGTCATTACAACTTTAGTAATTAATATTTAAAGCCATTTATTTCCATTTAATTTGTCATAAATTGTTATTGAATTATCCAAATTAGCTGATTTTTGTGTGCCTAAGACAGCTTTCAAACCTATTTACATCTTATTAATTATGAACTCAAATAGAAGACTTGATAGATATATAATAATTATTATAATCAATCTTAATGAAAAAAATAAAATGAAATAGTAATACCCCATGATTGTAATTTGTGACCATGAAGATATTTCCTTAAATTACCCCGTCCTATTTTGTATGTCGATTTTGATTGTTGCGCACATATAAAAAAAATCAATAAAGGCGCATAGCTTATAGCAAAAAACATAAGAAAGCAATAAATATCCTTCTGATTAACTATTTTTCAGTTAATTAAGAGCACGGCATACACAAATTTGATCCATTTTTGCATGTCGAGCTGATTGCGGATTCGTTCGTTAAAGAAAAGAAAAAAAAATTACATTTCAAACACATTTTATTTTTCTCAAAATAGATAAAAAAACATAATTGACAAGAGTTGGGGAAATAATTAATTAATAAAACTCAATAGTTGTACGTTTGTAACAAGCAAAGTTTCCAAAAGATGCAAGCAAAAGGGCATATTCTTTTATTCATCAACTAAATATAAGTTGTGGTTCTCATTTTGCCTCTGCAGATCCAAGCTGTCTCTCTCTCTCTCTCTCTCTCCTCCTATGTGTTTCTCTCTCTAGAAAAAAAAAATTAAGAATCAATCCAAATCTATAAACAACTCCTTCTATACATCACCATAATCATCAAACAGGAAAGAATTTTGCATCTTCTTTTTCTATATATCGTATTCCTTTTTGTTTTTCAAATTCCATTTGGAAACCTCGGTTTCTATATCTCAATTATCACAGGCACGTTTCAGCTTTGTTGTATAATTTAGGATTTTTTTTTTGTTTTTTGGTTTGATTTTACTCGATTTCTTCATCAAATCGTCGTATCTCACAGCTTGGGTAGATCAGCGGCTGTATTTTTGTGATTTACATATCTACAGTTATTGATTTAGGGTTTGGAAATTAGAAAATCGAAGGAAAAAAAAAAGTCAAAATGTTTTCAGAATTCTGATTTTTTTACCCGGGGAATGCTATATCTGAAGCAACCTATGGTGGCGATAACGGGGTTTAGAAGTTTGGATATAGAGTAAACCCGAATTTTGGATTAAAATTGAATGCCAGAGTGATTGATTCCCGAGCCAAGGCTCGGGGATCGTTAAGAAATAATCGAAAGCAATGGCGGATGTGTTGGAAAATGGTCAGCAACAACAGTGTGAAGTTCAGCCTGATTCTCCACTTTCCCTTCCTCCTTTGCCGCCTCCCGAGGGGTTTATGCAGAAATTCAGACTCTACGAGACTCAATCGGTATAATACTTGTGTTAAAAGAATGTCATCTTACCGATATTTCTCTAGATTAACCGACGACATTTAAAGCTTATGTTCGTTAATCGTTATTGTTAGGTTCTTGTTATTTGCTT
>NW_012194522.1:452495-474715 GCF_000504015.1 Erythranthe guttata
ACTTTGAGTTCAATACGTAGTTATTAATTTAAGATATAATCAAATCATTGATTAATAAAGGATTGATAATTTTAGTTGCACAATTGTCTGTTTTTTTTGTCTTTCTCAAAAACTCCACTGGAGCTTACTTCAATAAATAAGATTGAATATACGCTTTAGCTTCCACGTGTGAGGTATTTAAGAATGGGATACAAAGTTTCCGTATTATGTTAGGTATCAGCGTATCCACTGACTCTATTGTTTTCATTTGTTTTCATTACAGTCTGATTGTCGATATGTGCTACTGCAGATGCAGTGCACTTTCTGATAACATATTCACCATATCCTCTTTATATCAGATTTGTGATTGTTTGCCATCTGTTGGATAGAGAAGTCCGGCTAAACGTTTAATAGCAATGTAATTATTGTGAAGCATGTTGGATTGTTTGGCTTATTCCATAATCCATTTTCTTCTCCATGATGTGCTGCGCTTGAGAATTCAAGAACTTGTTTACTTTCTTAGCTTTTTTACAAACAAGATTTTTCAGTTTCATTTGATTGATTGTCTAATTTTGGTTGCAGAACTTTTATATGGTAGGAAGGGACAAAAGTAGAACATTCTGGAAGATTTTGAAAATTGACAGGTTGGAACAGTCAGAGCTTAACATTCGTGAAGATTCTACCACATATACTGCAAGGGAGTGCTCTGATCTACTGAGAAGGATACATGAAGGGAACAGGGGAACAGGAGGACTAAAATTTGTTACTACTTGTTATGGCATTGTTGGTGTGTAGATCATTAATTCTTTCTTAATTTGGGAGGGGGGCTTTTAATATGTCTAACCTCATTCTCTTTCCTTTCTTTTGTCAGGATTCATTAAATTTCTAGGGCCTTATTACATGTTGCTCATTACAAAGAGGAGGCAGATTGGTGCAATCTGTGGTCACAATGTATATGCTATCTCCAAAAGTGAGATAATTCCCCTGCCAAATTCAGCAGTTAGATCCAGCATGGTTGACTATAAGAAGGAGGACAGGTTATAGCCTTTCTGCTTGTTCAACGTGTCATTTTTTGAGTTTGGAGGAAAGATATTGCACCACTATTTTGTCTTTTCTTATTTTCAGGGTCAGCTTTTATTAAAATGTTCTAACAATATTGGGATGAGAGGTCTATTAATCATTTCTATCTCGTTTTGTTTTAGAATGAATATTATTATGTTGGGTCTTTTCCGTTCAAGGGGGGTTCATGTAGTTCCATGAAGACTTCATGTAGAAATGACTATTTGGTCTATTTACAGTACTTATGCCACAAAAGTTAACGAATTAAAACGAATCTGCCTTGTACATATTCAACTTGATAGTTTTCTATCAGATAATGACTTTGTCTGGTCAAACTACATGTATTCCTGGTCAAGTAAGTTGGATAATGACTTTATCTGGTTAAACTTTATTTTCTATCAGATAATTGTGTCTGGGAAGACATTGCTGATTTGATAGTTTTAGCAGACCGTCAATGGGTTTGGAATCGAAATATGAGTGGTACATCTGTAAGTAAAAGAAAGTGTGTTGGTGTGTGTGTGGGGGGGTTGGGGATGGGGTGGGGTAGGCGTGATCTCTCATACTTACGTCACTCATGAGTCTATTTATTGATCTCGAACACTTGCCTACTTTTCATAAAACCTGGAAATAAAGACTGAAGAAACTAAAAAAAAAAGGTTAGCTGCTATACAGTCCCCAATCTCTATATGTTCATATTTTTGATGTGTTGACAATATGTTGATATCTCTAGACTAAGATGTAGGTCTTATAAGCTCATTCAAAATAGTTAGGAGTTCGTTTTTTTTCCTTTTCTTTTTAAGACAAAATCAACATCTATTAAGGTCTATCTCGTTTTATCAAAACACTAGCTTATTTTAAAAATAAGATCTAGCATCTTGTAACTCACAATGGATTAGTAAGATGTATCTAATAAGCTTCGTCAACACCTAAAAAAGAAGAATGTCAGTGAACGGTTGATAAAATTTCATTCCTTGAACTGTCAGGTTAATATTTAGTTTGATGCATCCGGGAAAATGTCGTTACAACACGAAACAACTTTTATAACCAGCATATAGACAGGCCAAAAAAGAAGAATATTAGTGAATGCTTGATAAAATTTCAGTTCATTCAAATGTGCCATTTAAAGTTTTGTTTGATTCATGTGGGGAAATAATGTTACAGCACAAAACTCCTCTTATAACTAATATGTACTATTACATCTTCCTGTGATCATATTGCTGAAATGCATAATGTGGATGGATTATTTCCATTTCTAGTTGTGTAGATTGAGGAAACCTTCATGCTTTCAAGTTTTTCTCGTTCTTATATATTTTATAACAACTAACTTTTCTTATGCTTAGCTGATGTGAACACGGTAGTTTCGTTATATGTCATTTTTTCTTTGCTATTTTTATTTTTCAATCTGCGTTTTAGAATTTTTTTGCTTGGATGTATTATGAACTATTACCATTTGTTTGTCAATAGATACAAGAAGCTCTTGTGCATGGTGGATCTTACAAAGGACTTCTACTTTAGTTACTCCTACCATGTGATGAGAAGTCTCCAGAGAAACATGTCTGAGAACGAGACAGGGCAAGTCTTGTACGAGACTATGTTTGTCTGGAATGAGTTTCTTACTCGCGGAATACGAAACATTCTTCAAAATACTATATGGACCGTCGCTTTGGTCTATGGATTTTTTAAGCAGGTGAGGTTGCTATATTTAGAGGCCTAATGTTTGGACGTTTATCCATTCATGAAGATATCAATTCTAGTTGTTCCATGTCTTATTAATGCTATGATTTGTCATATTGCTAGTTGCGAGTGTTAAGAATCTCATCTTGATTTCTTTATCTTGATGAATCCAGGCTAAACTTTCTATATCAGGAAAGGATCTCAAGCTGACTCTAATTGCTAGGCGTTCACGACATTATGCTGGTACCAGGTAAGCGCAATTGTAAATGTGGCAAAAAATAGTAAATGTTACTTATCAGATTAACTACTATTTTTTTTAGCTGGTGATTTATTTTACAAATACGTTGATTGTATGCTTGATGCATCTTTTGTGGGACCAATTGTGATACATCATAGACACCCAACATGGAACACAGAATATTTTTGAAATTTTAAGAGACAACACGTCTCTGACTTTCAGCTATTCTTCCTACTATAATTTTATTTATCGCATATTCATCTTGATACAACTCAAAATAGGATCCATTCTTTAAAATCAAATTCATTTTTGCCCAAAACATCATCACCTTAAAGTAATGGTGTGACATGAATAACTCTTAACGGCTATTCCTGAGCCAAGGTTCTATCCTTTTTTAGCTGAATGTGAGAAGTAATTTTGGATTAGGTAGAGTGTACATCGTATATATTCTTTCTTTCTTAAATGCACGACTCATATTTCCTCTTTGGGATTTCCGAAATAAACCTCAATTTCCAAATATAGGAACAAAAATGTCAACTGCGTAATATAAATGCAATATTTAAAGTCGACAACTGGTTTCTTTTTGCCATTCAAACGCATTACTTGTTAGTACTTTGTTGCGTAACTCAGCGCGCTATCTTCCTTTCATTTTTTATTTTTTTGTCATCGTTAACGTGGTTGTTTCATTCCGTTCATTTTCTTTTATTGTCTGTTTGTATTTTAAACTTGTCAGTGGAGAGTTTTTGGATCGTTTTTTTTTTCTCATTCTTTTATGCCATGGATGCAAAGCTCAAAAATCTATTAATGTAGGTATCTGAAACGAGGTGTCAATGAGACGGGCAGAGTGGCAAATGATGTTGAGACTGAACAGATTTTGGTTGAGGATGTTTCTGAAGGACTACCCATGCAAATTAGTTCTGTGGTCCAAAATCGTGGTTCAATACCACTGTTCTGGTCACAGGAGACCTCCCGCCTAAATATTAAGCCAGATATCATATGTACGTTTGAGCATTACATAAGTTATATTTTTTCTGTTTCTGCCAAAAGATTTTCTATTCATCTGAGTCTTGAGTTTGTATTTCTGCTTTCCAGTGTCAAGGAGAGACCAAACATATGAGGCTACCAGACTTCATTTTGAAAATCTTGCCAGTAGATATGGGAATCCTATTATTATATTAAATTTGATTAAGGTAAGAGAATTTTACAATTTTAGCTTTTGCATTCTAGTGTTTTAGCTGAAATAGATGACTTTTATTGGGTTTTTTTCTTCTTTTACACACACACACACACACACACACACACACACACACACACACACACACACACACACACACACACACACACATATATATATATATATATATATATATATATATATATATATATATATATATATATATATATATTAAGAAGCTTAAACCATAGTGACAAGGATGACCATAATCAAGTAAAAAGGTTTTTTGAGCTTGTTATCCTAAAACTTCTCAACCAATTATGTAATCCACCAGAATTTTTTTTTTCCATCAACAGACAAATGAAAAGAAGCCTCGAGAATCCATTCTACGTGCGGAGTTCGCTAATGCTATTGAAGTTATCAATAAAGATCTATCTGAAGAGAACCGGCTTAAATTTCTTCACTGGGATTTGCATAAACATTCTCGCAGGTATGTGACATTTATCTTCTATACTACCTGATTATTTTTGCAAAAGATCTGATTTATGTTTATTACCTCTCCCTGATTTTCATCAGTAAAGCTACAAATGTTTTACTACAATTGAGAAAGGTGGCTGCATACGCTTTGACGCTGACAGAGTTCTTCTATTATCAAGCCACACCCGAGATGCTATCAGAGGGGCATCTTAAATGGCCCAGTTTTGAGTGAGTCCCTTATTCCATATCGAATATAATTGAAACTGTTTTCTTTGACGATTATTTTATGCTTAGCAATGAAGTGCACATTTTATTGGAATGTTGTAACAACAATAATCTAGGATGTCTTCTGTTGGGGCTTATGGATTCTTTACACTTGTGATTTTCGGCATGGGAGACATTTTTTTGGGCAGTTTTGGATTTAAATACTCTTATAAAATGATGATGGAATGCTACATTTAGAATGGTCGGGATAGCTTAGCTGGTGGCTCTATTTTTGTTACAACAGCATTGATCAATAGAAAAACCAAATGAATTTTTTTTTCACTAAGCACTTCTAGTGGAGGTACTGTGGCCAAAACTATGTCTACGATGTTCTGCTTGTTTTTCTGTAATTTAACATCCTCACAGTTTTGGATGGAAACTAATGTCTTGATTGTTTCAAGTATGCTGTAAAGAAAAGTACATGTCCAAACACGGTGAATGGAATAATTGCAGTAACCACTAACAAAGAAGACATGTATTGTGTTATTATGAACGTGTATATATATACTAAAATGGAGTTTTTACTGCTTCTGGGCACAGGAATTTTGTTGTTCCTGGCATATCCACCTCAACATCTTCTCGCACTGAAAGTGAGAAGCATAATGATGACGAGACTGAGGATTCAGATAACTCAGATAGAAAATTTAGTGGAGGCAATAGCATCGGTATCACTAATCCTTCTGTTAAGCCACTAAAGATCCAAAAGGGAGTGCTTCGGACTAATTGCATAGATTGTTTGGATCGGACTAATGTTGCGCAATATGCATATGGTTTGTCTGCTTTAGGGCATCAGCTTTGTGCCTTAGGAGTAACAACCTCGGAGAAGATGGACCTTGATGATCCTTTGGCTGAGGAGTTGATGGGCTTTTATGAGAGAATGGGTGATACTCTTGCACACCAGTATGGTGGATCTGCTGCTCACAACAAGGTAGCTAATGTGTTATTATGTTCTATATTTTCGATATGCAATAAAACCTTTACAATTTGATAAACCTGGGGCTGCAATTTTTTTTATTAATTTAACTGAATATTAAATAATCAATGAATTAAAAAAATTATAGGAACCGTTAGATGAATTATGATATATATCATCCTATTTTATCATTTAAATAGTTAGATGGAGGTATACCACACATGTTCTCTTTATAATGCGAGTTTTGGTATAAAGGTTGAATGCAGAAACAACTTTTTGACTTATCCCAATGCCAAATCTTGTTTTTCTCCTAAAAAAAATGTCGAAGTACAGAGTATATTGATTTATACATTTATATAAGTATCTAAATTTCTATATAGTCTAGTGATCAGGCTTATTATGATAGTTAAAGGAGGGGTACTTATGTAGCCATTTTTTGTTTTCAGTTAGGACTTGATAATGCATCTATTGACATTTTTGATTTTTTTTTAATTAATTATAGATATTTTCTGAGAGAAGAGGCCAGTGGAAAGCAGCAACACAGTCCCAAGAATTTTTTCGTACTCTGCAGAGATATTACAGCAATGCTTACATGGACACCCAGAAACAAAATGCGATTAATGTGTGAGTTGGTATTCCCCACAAGTTTAGATACACCTTGAGATTTTATGTATCTATTAAGATTATATACATAGGCAAGATCAATTTGGAAGATTTCTCTCTAACAGGGTAGATAGTCTACCCACCCCCCGCCGTGCTTATTGTATTGCTATTTTGGTTGTACTCCAAAATTTCACTTTATTTAACTGATTTGCATGAGCATATATGTGCAGATTCTTAGGGCATTTTCAACCTCAACCAGATAAACCCGACATCTGGGAGCTTGACCCATACGAGCATTACAACGTCGGAAGAAATGGACAATCAATTCTTGATGACAATGGAAGGTATAGTTAATAATGATAATACTATGCATCTGCTAGAATACTGAACACCAGCATACATTTTGGTAGGTGTTCACTTTTTTTCAGTTCAGTTACTGAAAATTTATCTAGGACTATTGACATCAGACTGGATGGATGTACCTAGTTGTAGTCAATGGCAGACTATCCCCTTATTCAACAGGAAGCACACAACCGTTTCATGGATTCTATTACACAGATAAATTCTCACCATTCCCAAACATAGGATAATGACATGTTACAGTGTCATGAACAGTGTAATCCTAACCATCCAATCAATTCCTCCAAAAACATTCCCAAACCAGGCCAAACAGCATAGAAAAAGTTGATGCAAAAAAAAAAAAAAAAAGAAAAAAAGCAAGAGTGGGGGAGAATATTTTGTATTCCGAGTCTCTTGTCTCCTCTTTGGTGGCCCCCTCTTGCTTCATCCATATACAGTTTACGCTTTTCTCCCTTCACATAAAGCTAATTAAGATGAACTATCCATTGGATTAAACATATTAACTACATTTTATGTAATTATTTTAGTATGGCAGGTGTTTTTGTCTAATACAATATTGGTTAGTGGGTACTATAAAAATGAACCATAGGACGTTCACGGGGGTAACCACATTTGATCTGGTTCTTCGTGTTAATATTGCATGCTTTAGTTTCATCTCATTTTGTTGATTGGCGTATGATTCATTTAGCATGGGTTGTTGTGAGTCAGTGGGCTTGACATCACTAGGGAGTAAGGAGTGATGTATGTATCTTTGAACCACATGGTCCGAAACCAAAAACCACAAGAGGGTGATTTGCTAATTAACCAAATAATTTAACCTTCCAATATCTACTTAGCAAATTTTCTTATGGAGGTGTAAATAATTTCATTATCATATATGATGTGCTGCTGGCAAGTTCGATTTAGCACTCACACTATTGGCTTGCATGTTTAGGTCGTTTTTCAAAAGATCATGGTCAGATGGGAACATTCTTCGTGAAAGTCACTCACCCACATCTAAGCCAAAAGTCAATAAAGCTTTTCCCAGTGCTGATTTTTCTAATGAGTCTAAACAAGGAAGCAGAATTATTTCCGAGTCAACACCATCAATACCTACTTCAGAAAGCGAGTTGGCAAGTTCAAGGTGCTTATTTTCTAATGATATGAAGCTTTATTTAGTTTACTACAAGTCCAATAAGTTTTGCAATTACCGGGACACTACAAAGATTAATTCATGTAATATGATGCAGTAATACTAAAGACATTTTTGTTTGATTGGAGGGAAACGGGGGATACTTGGGTTAAATGTTTCCTCTTTTTGGTTCGTAGAGAAGATGAAAATTGAGTGAATAAGGTTTCAAAATGCAAGTGATTATGAATCGTAGGTTGAATGGTTAACATATACGCCGGACCCTCCCCTCCTATACCGAGCTTTGGGTTGGATAGGGTCTTTTGTGAAAATGAAAACTGTGGATATGGCCAAGTCCTGCCCATCTACCTTCTATGAATTAGATGAATATTTTCTGTTTTTACCACTTTTTGAAGTCTAATTATGAAAATGAGGAGGTTTTCTACCCCATCATATACCAACAGACTGAGAGCCTCTTGAAATTCAGGTTGATTTAGTTTCAATATTTCACTGCTTGAAAAGTTTGTGCAGCTTAGCGGGAATCAATAGAAGTCCACTCCGACATATCGTTATTGTTACGCTTCTGAGTAGGCATATAAATGATTATCTTCTCCCCTACAGAGCCCTTTTGAGTCTGATTCAAATTTTGATATTAAGACGGTTTCTGTGGTGATGGACTTTAGTCCCCTAACATGGAGGATTGTGTCCGTTTCCTTTTCATTTTTTCCCCAGCCCGCTTCTGTTGTTATTTTAACCTGAATATCACCCAAATGTATTTTTTCCGCATTTGCTACAATATATACATATCAATATATGTAGGTCCTTCACGTTTGAAGATAGCAAAATGTCATCTGAAGGATTTTGTGCATCAACTGGTTTTTAAGGACTCCCTTTAGTAATAAAGGAGTTATTCCTTTGTCTTATCTGTCTTGCCTTTCCTTTCTGCAGATGTAATCCAGTGTCCTCTGGGGATCTTTTTGCGGAAATGCGGAGAGTTAGATACCTCGAAACTGAAAATGGGGATGTAGTTAACTGTTCAAACTTCGTTGACTGCTCAAACTTCGTTGACCTAGATTGGCTCTCTTCCGCTGGAAATTCTTGCGAAGACGAGCTGTTGGATAGGTAATTTCTCTGCCTGGTGTTACTTACATTAATTTATTAAGGTGAACCAAATAAACTCTTTACCGGTTAAGAAGGTTCTGATGCTTAAATTACAGATAATAGCAGATCTAGACCACAACTGATGCTCTTTCTGCTTGGAAATATTTATTCCTCAACCAGTAATCCCTCTGATTCATATGCTTTAGAAAATATGTATAGAGTATTTACTCCTGGAGCATGTTTAAGTTTCTACTTTGAGATATCGACCTGTAATGTTATGTAATTCTACAGCAGTAATTGTAGAAAATATATATATTTTTGTATAGTTTATGTAACCGTCTTTGAATTGTATAAACTAACTGCTGGGAAATTTATGTGGGTCTTTGCAATAGATTCTAGTCAAGCAACTCTGGGATCTTTAGAATGAGATTAATTATGGGTACTAGGGGCAACTGGGGATTAAGTTGAATATTTGGAAGGTTTAGTTTTCAGAGAAGCTAAATCTGTGTATTAATTTTCATGGCCAGGTCTATGCTGACAATCTCTCCAACTGCTATGCTCTCGTCTGAAAATGTCGTCAACGAACTGGCTGGGGAAACAACACCATCCACCAGTGAATGTGGATCTAGCTCAAGGGTAAGCTCATTTTTCTGTTCATCCGTTTGATACTAAAACTGCAAAATTAAGTGCTCACCGAAAGCAAGCATACATGTGAAAAACGTTTATTTATCAAAAAGTTGCACTCCTTATTCACATAATCACTTCTATTGAACTGTTATTTATTACGAAGTTATGCATTGAATTTTGTTGGTCCAAATTTTAGTAGCTATTCCCTTTCTACTGTCTCACGTAATAATAACGAATGATGAGTATAAGAAAATGTAGCATTTGCTGTATAAGTGCTTCCCAAAGTGCTATTTCGTAACTGCATATAGTTTAAAAAAAGAACAAACTTGTATGCTCATACATTCTTTGTTCTTGTTCTATATATATATATATGTATATATATATATGTAGGGAAGGGAGGCCACTGGAACTGACATGGGCTATGGTGAATCCCCAAATTACGAAGTTCTTGAAGATTTCTCAGATAGTTTTGTGCGATGGGTGACATATGGTGAAACAATCTGTCATTGAGGAAATTTATCATCGTCTCCGAAAACTTTCTATCATTGGACTTCAGATCCTCTTTATGGCCCCGTTTAGGGAAATGTGGCCGTTGATAAAGATAAGTGTACCAGCATTTTAGGGCAACCTCGTTTCTGTCATATGATTCGCAACAGTTCTACCGTAGAAGCCTCGGTCAAGCCATGATAACGTAGCTTTTAATGAGTAAATAGACTACAGTTTTATGATTCTTTATGGAGGTCGTATTTTCCTTTCCCAGTTTCTTCCCTTTTTTTTTTCGTTTTTGTTTTTTACTTTCACTGTTTGGAAAATTTAGCCGTTTTAAAATTTCTGTGTCACCTAGTTGATGGATGCGATGGGGGTCCGATATGTGTATATATATATAAACAACTCCAGGAGCTCCAGGCTTGTAGCTCTAGGCATTGATTCTTTACATTTGTTTGTGTTTTTCTTTTTCACTTTCAACTTCACCAGAACAATTATGGTTTGCCAATAAGTTTCTGAATATTAAATATTAGTGTTATATGTGACGTTATATCTTTTTGCATTTTGAGAGTAAAAAATCGTTTGATTGCGGATATTCTCAGTTTTAGATTCCTGAATTCTTCTTTGTTGGTATTTTGGTATTACTGTTTCATTTTCTTAATGTTGCTGTTGACGTACTGCACTGTGTAAAATGCTTCACAACTATAATGAATGCTTTTGGAATAATTAAATAAACTATATTTTAGGAGTGAGGTAGACAGAAGTCTGAAAAGGTTTACCATGCATTTACCAGACAAGATGTTAATGTTAAATTAAACTAAATTTTGCTCGCCAACATTCTTGAGAAGGGAAAAAAACTCGAAAGAAATGTCAAAATTAAATTTAATTCCATCATTTGTTGAATAATTTATATTTAAAATTTTAAACTCTCGAGTAGAGGTCAGCCGAGAATAGGAAGGATGCGAGTGATGTTCTCAAAAGCAATGCCATCAGATGCACTTTTCTTAAGCTCAGGATGGTTGAATTCAGTAGGAGGGAGAATGATAAGTTGACCCTTGGTCTGACTCTTCTCTATAGCCCAACCAGAGTTAGCAACGTGGTGCTCAACGAACTTGTCCAAAGCCGGGCCTTCAATGTTTATGGACTGTGAAACAAATCCACTCAATCAGACACTTCAAAAGTGTTGTTCACATTTAACTCAAAAAGAAAAGTATGAAATTTCTCCAAGGCAACTAAAGTTGTGAAAAGAGTTTTTAAAATTGGCACAAACTACCAGGGAGAGCAACATACCTCAGCAAGAACAGACCTTGCAACTTTTTGGTAAGTCAATGAAAGGACATGAACTGCATATGCCTGAATTGCTTGCTCGAAACCTGATTAAGCCACACATATATTCGTTAGCTTTTCGGACAAAAGTAAAGATTAATCAAGTTTGGGATGTATGCAGGATTTAGGCTTATTTTAACATATACCTTAAAGTACTATTACTAAATGCGCTTATCACGCATATATACTTCACTAACTTGGCAAGTAACAATTTCCTAAAGCAATCGCTTGATTAGACAGCTTCCTATGTGTTCATTCAGCCTCTTATGGAAGTTCCGAGTGAATGAGCATATAAATGTGGTACCAGACACTAAGGAAGAATATTCAGAATAACTTTTTCGTACAACACTCTACCCTATCTTCGTTCCTTCTATGAACAAATATGTTGCAAATCTTTAATACCGATTATGATAAAATTTCTGCATAATACGTTTTTTTGTGTAACAAACGCGCGCACATGAAAAAGCATACATGCAAGAACATAAAAATCGAAATCCTTTATTGTGGTAAGAAACAGATACAAAAAAAAGAAAAAAAGAAACTACGGCAAAATTGTACATACCTGGCACAACTTCTAATATGTGACGGCTCTTAGCAGCTTCATCCCAAAACTGACGGAATCTGGCAGTCTGTACATAAGACAAAAGCATAAACAATGATATCTTCTTCATATTCATATGCCAGTTAAGATATTGTACCAAGAGGAACTGTGTTTCATAGTGTCAAAGCAGGAGAGAGAGGACACTAAACATACCTCCAAGTAGTGCGAGAGAACAATGAGAGTCTTGAACTGTTCCTCCATTTGCTGATGGTTGCAATGATAGAGAAGTGATTAGCAATAAGAATATTTAAGAAGTCTAAACTGTCAGCAAAGAAACCTAAAAATGACATGAAAATCTCACAACATTGGTGACCTAAACTCGAGAAAGTGCACGTCTACGTTAATGGTGCGAGGAATAATAGATGTAGGGTAAAAAAAATTATCTAACCACATGCGTATCTTCTGCCAGCAAAAGAAGACATGCCCTTCATTTACAAAGTACATAATATCTGAATCATAATCATAAGCCCCTTAGTTATTCATCCACAGTCAAAACATGTGCATGATCAATCTACAGCAGAATACCTAGGTTCCTGGTTCATAAATAAAAAAGATTATCTAGCACTCTGAGAGGGTCAACACTTGAAATTTCTCTGAAAAGGGAACAGTCTAGAAATGAACCGTGTTTGACAGTACATGGCAATAGTAATTGACCAAGGCTTCATCTATATCAAGGCAAGAAGAAATATATGTTTCAAGAGTATTATCAGTCACGGGCACAGTCAGACACGGGAACATACTAAATCTCTAAACACCAACCAAATAATCACAAATAATGTTTTGGAAGAATACAATCAGTAAGGTTCAAAGTGGAAATCGTGAAATACCATTTCGATTATGAAAATTTATTTCCTAGTTCCCAATCCAAGCTGTAACAATAATTACAGCATTTTCCCATTTATATTTACCATTGACTATTCGGTAAAGTGCTCATGTCTTCACTTCCAAACATTACAACATATTGCTGCATGATACTTTACAACAAGAGAAAATGAAGCAGTTTTTTACAACATATTCCTGTGTAATCCAAAAAAACATGCTTGCTAATAGATTCGATTCACGAAAGGCAAAAAATTAAAAGCAATTATCGTTAAGATTAAAAAAAGATATAGTAGGATACCACTCTTTCAGGGATTAGGAAGAGGCACAGGCTGAAATCAGGAGCCGGTATTGCCATCAGAGCCTGAAGAAAGTAATAATAATACACATACAAGTAAGAACTTTACAATCTATTGAAAAAAGCAACAGAACAAAATAGAACAGAGGAAAGGAGGACTTTTTCTGTTTGAGTACCTTGATCAAAATTCGAGCCACAATCTTAGTGCTCATTCTGTCTGGCTCAACCTGCATTGTTTTTATTTTAATTATAAAAAAAAAATTAAAAAAAAAACATATACAATTCTACGGCCCCTAACCAAATATATCAATTCAGCAAGAAAATAAATAAATCAATTACTTGGTAGAGACGCAGGAGGCAAAGATTTGCATTCAAACTGTAGGTTTGTGTTGATACCTAATAAAATTACAGCAACAAATCAACACAGACAAAACGTCAATTATTCACTTTTACCGACAAAAAACTAAAATAAAATAAAATAAAAACGATTAACAAAAATTATCTCTGACAAAAACCAAAACATAAAATTAAGCATATCATTATGTAGGTGAATAGAAGCGATGGGTACTTGTTCGTTGACGTAGTTCTCGAGATCGGGGAGGATGTCTGGGTTGTAAGGATTGACGGCGACGAGCTGCTCCACCGTGTACGACGTCGTCGACTGCTGCTTCTGATTCGCCGCCGCCGCGGAATTGGTAATCTCTCTTCCCATCTTTTCAATTTTGTGCGGCACTCAAAATACACTGCTCCGATGAACTGTAGACGATGGGAATTGGGATATTGAGGGAGAAGCTCTGTTGAGTTTTTAGGGCTTCAGGTTTAGTGGGAATCCCCTGTTAAATTACCAATATACCCACGATTTGATGTGAATAATATAGTGTTACATAAAATAACCTTTTAGAAAAATTAAAGAAGTTATTTAAAGGCAGCGACTATTTGCAAGACGAAAATTACTTAGTGCAAGACCAAATTAATTTTTTTTATTAAATTCAGTATAAAAAGACTATAATAACCTTAATAAAATACAAACAAAATAAAATTATTTTATTAATTTCCTTTTGCAAGACCAGTTTAAAAAAGAAAAATTAATAAAAAAAGAAAGAAAAAAGAAATTGAATTGAGAATTGAAAAACGAGGAGGGAAGAAGGGAAGAAGAAAACAAGAAAATCAATTGCAGCACTCAACCGTCGCCCCATCGCTCCGTCGCCGTCGCCGTCGCCGTTGAAGTCCACCACCTCCCCGTCGCCGTTGAAGTCCGTTGTTGCCCCAACCCCGCCACAATAATCTCACGAAAAACAAGGAAATTACTTTTTGAATTAATTTTTTTTGAGAAATAAATGTGATAAACATGATTTTATTGTTAGAATAATGAATTCAAGTCATTTTAGAACATAATTAATGATTCTAGGGTTCGATTGTAGCACTATTGTTGAAGGAGTTGCGGTTTTACAAAAAACGACCTGTACTTGTCGATTTTTTGGAAATTTTTCGACATACTGGTGTCGATTTTTGAAAATTCGACACACCAGCGTCGAAAATTTCAATATAATTCGACACCAGAATGTCGAAATTTTCAATATAATTCGACACCAGAATGTCGAAAATTTCAATATAATTCGACAGTTAAGGAGTGTCGAATTATGTTGAAATTTTCGACACTACTGTGTCGATATTAAGCGGATATTTCGACCTGTACATGTCGAATTTTTGATACGTGAAATGAGGTGCGAAAAACGAGAAAAACGATCACAAAGTACAATATTTATTACCTCTTTGTGTTCTTCGACCTTAGAATCCTCCATATTTATGTCTTGTGTATCCATAATGTCCTTCTTTTCAAGTTTTAGTAAAGATTTGAGGGTTTTATGTGATAAGGATTTTGGAGAATATGGAAGATTTTTTGTGGAAAAAAATGTGTAAAATGAGGGTGAAGAAGAAGATGTTGGTAAAAATTTTTTGTATTTTTTTTTTGGTCTTGCAATAGCAATTAGGTTAATTTAAATTAATAATATCTAAATTATTATTGGGGTTATATTTGTAATTTCCAGTCTTGATCTTAGTAAATTTATTTATATTTTGGTCTTGCATGAAGTAAGGTCTTACACTTAGTAATTTTCGTCTTGCAAATATTCGTTGCCTATTTAAACGAGCGTATTTTTTAGATTATTTTTTTGCAATTCTTTTTGTTTAAATAAAATACCTCATCTTTTAATTGATTTAGGAGAGTTTGGATATATTATTATTCACATTATTGTGATTTTCTCACCTCAATGGAAACACGTTGAATTGAAAATGTTTTAGCTTGTAAATCATTTTTGGCTAGTTTTTACTTTTTATATATTAGACAGTTCATAGTAGTACACTTTGGACACTGTACTCACCTCTTTTAAGTTTCGGTTAGCTAACTAGCTCCTCGACTCATGCGAAATTGGCAGAAGAAAATATGTCAAAGTAGGAAGAAATTATTGGCCAGTGCGTTTAAGTAATTGAGAAGATAAAAGAAAAAAACATGTTTGAGAAGATGTTGAGCATGCCTTTTTTTTTTTTTTTATAAATTGTAATTATGGGAAAGATTTGAACATGTTTGAGAACTATTATTATATATTGGGAGAATGAATAAAGGGTGTTTGGTCACATGTTTAGATAAAACAGAGAAGAAAACAAAAAATACAAAACCGTTCAATGAAGTGTGCATTCCAGACATTTCGGGTGAGTATGGTGTTAACTGGAAGTGAAACTTAAAACGAGAGAGTACAGTATCGAAAGTACAATATTTGGTGGACTGGTTAGTATATAAAATTAGGTAAAAGAAATTAACGAGCTAAAACCCGTAAATCGAACGGTGATGGTGAAAAAAGAAAAAGATAGGACTAATTGGGAATTGGGCCGAATTGGCCCAGACAGGACCATTAGAAGAACTAGCTTAATCAGCCCATTATGTAACTGTGGAGTTTGCCTTGTAAACATGAAGAATTGGATTGAAATTAAATAAATCTAATTATACGTGTAAAGAAAATAAAATATCGGATAATTTACACAATAAAAAAAAATAGTGGATTTTGAGACAAATTTCTATTAACAATAGGGGTTTTAATGTTTTATGCATGGAAGTTAATCTCGCGATATACCGCGATATATATCGCGATACGGTATGGTTCCAATCAAAACGATACAATTCGGGTTTTGTATGGCTTATTGATAAATACCGTCAAATATCGCGAGATATCGTAACGTATAGCCGTATCACGACATGATACGATATTTGCGATATTAGTCGACAATTAAAAAAAAAGAAAAAAAAACGAAAAAAAAAGAAACGCAACCAACTGCTCTGAAAAACGGTTTTGAATAAATTTCTTCAATATCCCAATCCTATTTCACAGTTTTCTCTTCAAATTTCTTCACCAATCCTCATAATATCGGAACCCTATATTTCTATGGATTCTTATAATTCAAGACCAATTCAACGCTTTTTTTTTTTTACTGGGTTTTGCAATTGATGATGATGAATCGTTTAAAATCGGTAGATGATGAAGATTTAAGTGACATTGATCTTCAAAATTATGAGATATCGAATATTTTATAAATTAGGTATTCGAATTTGAACTTAGGGCCCATTTGGCTAAACTTCTTTTGAACAGCTGATAAGCTCTTACATTTGATAAGCTGTTTTAAGAGCTGATAAGTTGTTACATCTTACTTTTAGAATTATTTTTTTCATGTGTTTGGATAATGATCTTACAAGTTATATTTACTCATTATAAGATCTTAAATAAATAGATAGGGTAAAGGTGCTTTTAAAAAAAAAATTATTTGCTCTCCAGCGGCTTATAATATTTTGAATTTTTATAATATTTAAAAAAAAAATATACCTTTCGTTTGAGTAAATTCAAGTCCATTACAAGGGGAAGTAGAAGAGGGGGAGAATCGAACCCTAGACCTTTACACTATTAGTAAAGGCTAGGTACACTGGAATAGCTTATAAGCTCTTAAACATCTTCTTAGATGATGTTATTTGATGAACAATTATGATTTTTGTCATCTTATATATAAAAGAAAGAAACGCAAGAGCAACCGTAATAAACCCTAATGTCATATTTGTATATATATTTTATTTATTATTTTTCATTTTTATCTCTTAAATATTATTTTAAATATTATTTTAGATTTTTATCCCCGAACTAGCCATGAATATATCTAATGCACAATCAATTAAATCTCCCAAGTTTTATTTTTTGATGATAAAATACAAATTATCATATTCCCAAAGACAGACGATTCCCAAAGACTTAATTCCGACTCTCAACAGTTTCAACTTTTCTCTTCCACTTCAACAAGTTTGTGTTTTGTCTTCTTATTTATATCCAACCTCTCAGCTTCTCCACCCCAGGTTTATCTCTCACCGTTTCTACCAAATGTTTGTGGCTTCATAAAAGGTTACATATTTTGCAATTTGTTTTCTCTTCATAGTTCATGATAAATCTGATTTTAATTTTTACAAAAGAGGGTAAATAAATCTGATTTACATCCCTAGCGGATTTGTTGACATCGTTTTTCTGAATATCTACAACATTTGAATTTTATTTCTTCATCCAACCAAAGGCTTCTTCTTTTGGTAACCCGACTTTAGAATTTTTATCTTATTTTCTTCTTCATCCTATTGACTGTGTGGTAATTAGTTTGCATCTTTTTCGATCATGGCTTATATGTAATTTCATTTTGTTAAATTATGTGTTTCATTAATATATACCAAAGATTTAAATTTTGTGTATAACAATTATTTCATTTTAGATGTTAAAGGACATGTTAGTGAAGGAGCTGATTTGAGAGAACTAAGCAAAAATGGATGGAGCCACAAGCTATTGGAAGTCGGCCTTCGAGACTTACTGTTTATATGCATTGTATATATATTTTATTTATTATTTTTCATTTTTATCTCTTAAATATTATTTTAAATATTATTTTAGATTTTTATCCCCGAACTAGCCATGAATATATCTAATGCACAACCAATTAAATCTCCCAAGTTTTATTTTTTGATGATAAAATACAAATTATCATATTCCCAAAGACAGACGATTCCCAAAGACTTCCGACTCTCAACAGTTTCAACTTTTCTCTTCCACTTCAACAAGTTTGTGTTTTGTCTTCTTATTTATATCCAACCTCTCAGCTTCTCCACCCCAGGTTTATCTCTCACCGTTTCTACCAAATGTTTGTGGCTTCATAAAAGGTTACATATCTTGCAATTTGTTTTCTCTTCATAGTTCATGATAAATCTGATTTTAATTTTTACAAAAGAGGGTAAATAAATCTGATTTACATCCCTAGCGGATTTGTTGACATCGTTTTTCTGAATATCTACAACATTTGAATTTTATTTCTTCATCCAACCAAAGGCTTCTTCTTTTGGTAACCCGACTTTAGAATTTTTATCTTATTTTCTTCTTCATCCTATTGACTGTGTGGTAATTAGTTTGCATCTTTTTCGATCATGGCTTATATGTAATTTCATTTTGTTAAATTATGTGTTTCATTAATATATACCAAAGATTTAAATTTTGTGTATAACAATTATTTCATTTTAGATGTTAAAGGACATGTTAGTGAAGGAGCTGATTTGAGAGAACTAAGCAAAAATGGATGGAGCCACAAGCTATTGGAAGTCGGCCTTCGAGACTTACTGTTTGTATGCATTATTTAATTTATTGTTTATATTTATTTTTGTTTCTTAATTTTCCAGTTGTTAATTCCAGTGGCAAAAGGTAGTGGAGAAGGGCTTAATTACGATGCAAGATGTATAGATGGCCTTTACGTTGTTATGTTGTTGATAGTTTAGTTTTGATTATGTTAACTAAGTTATTAAATCTAATTACGTTTAAGCTCAACATGAAAGACATAGTTGATGATTTTGTTCCTGGTTCAATTTTTCAATCTATGGTATTAGTTGATCATCAATTCATTTTTAAAATTATTTAACAGTAAAGTTATTTGCTTTTTTTTTTTTGGTGTAGTACACTTAGTAATGTTCCATTGATGAATTATTAATGAATGATTATAACAGAATTTTGATCATACGATATATCAAGCGTTTGTTTATATATTCTTACGACATCAAAACAATGCAATTTGTTGTCACGTGCATCGCACGGGTACAATCACTAGTATTTTATAATATGATGTTGAAACTTGAATTTATATCTATTTCAAAATAAGCAGTTATATTAAATTTAACATGTTTATAATATTTTTATAATGTAGATATATATTTTTTACTATTTTAATAGTTGGTTAAATATCGTACGATGCGATACGATAACTAGGGGTGTGCACGGGTCGGTACGGTTCGGTTTTTGCAATAAACCAAACACGTACCGATAATATCGGTTTTACATATTTTAAAACCGTGTATGTCGGTTTTTTTTCGGTTCAGTACGAATCGGTTTTTCGTTTTTCGGTTTTCGGTAAACGGTATCGGTATCAATTCGGTTTATTTTCGATTTCGGTTTCATTATCGGTTCGAATCGGTTCGGTATAAAACCGATGTTTGATTAACGATGAATTTGGACTTCTATCACATTTCTTTGAAAAAATTAACAAGTAACAATCTTTAATTAACTAATAAAATAAATTTATTGCCATTAGAAAAATAAAAATAAAAATATAACCTTACTGCCATAAAAAAAATAATGAGATTACAACTAATAAACTTAAATGTCATTAATTTCATCTTCAAAAAAATAAACCTGTTGCCCCATCAAAGAAGTCCAACTACATCAAAAGATTAAGTATCTGAGTGTAGCCACATTGATTACCAAAAAAACTTACCGATTTTTACTATCTATCAAACCACGTCGTTTTGTATTCCCAAATCGGTTCGGTTCGGTAAATCGGTTCGGCAAATTTTTTTTCTCCATACACATACCGATTTTTTCGGTTTTTCAAAAAATATTTACCGTGTATGCGGTTTTAAGTCGGGACGGTGTATATCGGCTCGGTTTTTTCGATTTTCGGTTCGGTTTTTCGGTTTCTCGGTTTTTATGCTCACCCCTAACGATAACGATACGGTACGAGATGTGGAGCAAAACGATACAAGATATTTTTACGATCCGATAACCATGGTTTTATGATGGAACCGGTGTTTCTTACCAAGGTGTGCGTGGTTCAGTTCAATTCGATTTTAGGCCAAAATCGAAACATACTCGATATTATCGAATTGACATAAAAACTATAATCTCTTGATCCAAACACCTAATATTTGAATTCATTCACTTGAGCTTGAGTATCCGAACTGATTAAACACTTGAATTATATAAAATAAAATATAAATAATAATAATAATAATAGTAAATAAATTACCACAAAACCACCAAAAACAGTCCATTGTTTAGAAGTCATCAAATCAAAGCAGAATCAAAAATCAGTTTATGGTGTTTAATTTGTGAACCTTCTTACTAAAATAATAATGAGAGTGTTTTACTTTAAGGATAGCATGGACCCATTCAAATCTGGTTTTTGTCTCCACCATTGTTTAATTGGCAATAGTTTTATGATAAGGTATGTTATATGTAGCACGGACACACAAATAGCGATACAGGAAAAAAAAACCATCGAAAAAATGGGGAAATAAAAATTTGGAGATAACATGTAAATATTAGAAGTATATGGGTACATTTATAAATATGTTATATAATCACACATAAGTTTTTTTATTTATATATAAATTTCTTTTATATATTTTCATATAAACATATTCACAATGTTATAATCAACTCAATTTGCAATTGATCATTAAATCATGTAAATAATTAGGGAATTAACAAAAATATTTGAAAATTTGCTATTCAAACATATTCCTAATTTTTCAGAAATTATAAAATGACCCATAAGGTGTCCGGTATGTGTCATCGAGTGTCGAATATCTAAAAAACAAATACACTAAGAAATTGAATTTTTGTGCTATATAGACTTGAGATGAATTATATTTGAAAGAAAGATAAACTTTTCATTTTTTTCCCAAAATAAAATTAAAATCCCAATTTTAGGAAAAGAGTGATAGAACTTTCAAAATGGAACCAAACACATCACAAGACTTCAAATCAAAGTAAGAGTGTTGTTTTTGCTCCACAAACCAAAATAGTCAACAATTATATATAATTTTATTTATTTATTTATTTATATACTATGAAAGCTCCACCATCCATTATATATATTTAACTTTTGTAACATGTAAGGATATTCCCAAATATATTCGATTTATTAGTAATAATTGAAAAGTATCTTTTCCATGTCGGTAGTGGTCATAACTCATACGAAAACATTATGGGCAAGAAAAATGCAATAAAGTTGAGAATATAAATAGAACTACAAAAAGATAAAAATGTTTTTTTTATCAAAATAAATTCAATTAACTAACCACATTCCAAAAAGAGGTGCAATTTTATCTTATCGCCACGTGGGATTCTAATAGCATCAATCATATAATGCCATTTTTCATATTCTTCCACTATTATTGGCTCTCTCTCTCTTTTTTTTTTTGTCCTTTCCTTTTTCTTTTTCTTTTTTAACAGAAACCCAACAAGCTTTGTAAATTGTACATTAGATAATTGAGATAATTAGTAAAAAAAAACCCAATTCATTTATTGAGGTGGATATAGCCTCATTTTTATTATTAGTGAGAACCCCCTTAATTATTTAATTAAATTAATATTAATATAATTATTAAATGTTATATCTATATTATCCTTAATTTTCCAACTCTTATATTTACAAACCCTAGCCATATTTGCAACAACAAACCACCGTTCTCAAATCCCCACAGTACAAACTGCCGTTCTCAAATCCCCATCACCTCTTCTCTTCTTTTCTTGAACCGAAACTCACTCGGCTCGATGGCGGCGGTGGTGAAGATGACGAAGGCGG
Source organism: Erythranthe guttata (assembly GCF_000504015.1). The sequence continues at coordinate 474,525 of NW_012194522.1, forward strand.
CGCTACATCTCAACAACGACAAGGAAGACCCCTTTTTTCTTCTTTCTCGAATTGGGAATCCGACAGATGTGGGGCAAGGAGAGGACGAAGCCGGCTCCAGATCTCGACAACGACAAGGCGACACCGCCGAATTTAGGACGGACGGCGGCCTTCCAGTCTCCCCCTTCTTTTATGAGGGATGAACATATCTG
>NW_012194522.1:476089-513668 GCF_000504015.1 Erythranthe guttata
ACGCCTTGGGCGCCCATCTTGGGCGTTCGAACATTTTTTTGCGAAAAAAAAAGCCCTACAAATTGATTTGTAGGGCTTTTTAACATGAAATTGGTTCCGTAATCGACCTACCCAATTCATGTTACACATAAAAGAGTCGAAATTACATCAAAAAATCGAAGCCCAACCCTTCTTCAAGCTTGATTTCGAATTTTCGATTTTTTTTTTTTTTTTTTTGCTATTTGCAGTTTTGGAGGGTTTTTTGATATTTTTAAAAGTTTTGGGGGGTTTTGTTATAAACCGCGAATAGCAATTTTGTGACCGCAAATAGCATTTTCGTTAGAACAATTATTGGTTTTGAACAATCTTTCGAATTAATGATATTTTTATAATCAGTCTTTTTCTAATTTAATTAATCGATTTAAAAATACAAAAAAGAAAAAGACAAAAAAGGAGATAATATACGAAGTGGGGAATAAAGTCACACCAGACGTGTCGGGTTGCCTCTTATATATTTCCTGACGGTCCAATAATCATATGCCACGTATACATAAGAAAGGACCTTCACTTTAGTGCCAAATTTTGCAAGGTGATTTTATATTTTATGAAACTATAAGAAATATATTTGATTTAAATTAACATATAAAACCTTGTAATCTTTTAGAGCTAAAGTATCTATATTAGTAATTTATCAGAAATATTTGATGATTAATAATTCATCATATTGCAGGCAGCACCATGAAATATATGTTATTTTACAGTAAATGATCAATATTATGCCATGTACACCACACCAAATAAATATAGGGAAAATTACGATTACCTCCCAAGGTAAGTTAAAATTACGAAAAATCCCCTTATATTTTGATTATTACAATTGACAACCACCCCATCAACTATATATTGTCTTACGAAAAAATCACACATTCAATAGGTAAATTTGACACTTGTAAGGGTGGACGTGTAATACAAATATACAATACATGAGTAAGGGGATAATTGTCGTAATTTGAATATACCTGAGGGGGCTGGCCGTAAGTTGCCACAAATATAAAAATATCTAGCTATGTGAAATGACAATTTTGCCCCTTTCAGCCACAAATATCTAATACTGCTTTTAAGTAGCCTAAAACCAGCTGCAAAGTTGCACTAATCCAAGTCAAAGTCCCAAATACAATATATAAAACCTTTGAAAACAAACCTCATAGCCCACTACATTAGTAGTACTATAATATTAAATCCTTAAACTTTACAAGTAAAGATAATGTATTTAATAATTAATATATAACTTCTTTAGATTAAAAAATAAATAAAAAATAAAAAAATAAAAAAACATTACAGAGCTCGATCAAGAAGAAGCAGCAAATTAAAGTGGATAGATATTATCATTAATTAAACAAATTAAATGGATCCACTGGATTGATTAGTCATACCCAGACACCACAAAACAGCCGTTTGTTTTTACCGTTAAGTGGTTTTTAGGCTTAATTAATATTAAACTAATTAAACCCACTTTTTTGTTTTTTTGTGTGTGTTGTACAGTTTTGAGAGAGACAGTGGTTTTGCAACATGGCCCCCCATTCTTTTTTGTTTTTGCATATATATACATGTAAGATGGGCCTTGATTTTCATTCTTTCCCTAAAATATCTACCATTATTTTCTGCTTTATATTCCCATTGGTCAGCTGATTCTGAGCTCTGATTGGTTCTTTTTTTACACAAGGTGAGATTTTTTTTTTTTTTTTTTTTCTCGTCCATCTGTTTTGCCCTTTTCTTTGGATTTTTATTAATTGCTAATAATCATTTTATTTATTTTTGTTTTGAAATTCTTTTATATAATCCTCTGTATATAGTGTCTCTCTGATATTCTTTGTTTGGTAATGTTATATGCTAAGTTTAGATGCATGTGGTGCGGCAATTATGTATGTGATGCAGAGTTTCTCAGCCATGTAATTTTGCTTGTTTAATTTGTCACGCATATTGCTTTGCTTCCGTGATCAATTTTGATTTCTCCAAAGAAAACAATGTTCATATTAATTTTTGTGGGTCCATTTTATAGTATGAGGTGTTAGGCTTACAAAATTTCAAGCTTTATGTGTGTATTCTAGAATGTGACTCATCAATTTGACCCGCCCCGTTGGGTACCCCGCACTGTCCCGAAAATAGTGGGTATTTCTTGCCCCGGAAAAATATGAGACGGATATGGGGATTAATACAAAATTTTAAATCGGGTTTAGGACGGGCTATACCCGCCCTGTAATTATAATATAATTTATTTTATTTTCATATATATGATTAATTGTATTATTATTTTAAATTTCTTTTTATTTCTATTTAAATTACTTTTTTGTTGTTTTAAACTCGCTTTCACAAAAAATAATTATTTTTATCGGGGATTTCTATTGTTCGACCCTACACCAGGTGAAAAACACCGGGTGTGTCTTCTGCTGTCACGTGTCTCTTTTTTGTATTTTATAATAGATTCCCCGCTAGGTTTATCTTTAGGGGTTTTAGAAAAATAAAAAAAAAGAACACGTGGCAGCAAAAGACCCACCCGGTGTTTTTCAACCAGTGTAGGGTCGAAGGAACCGATTTCTACCGGGCAGGTACCCGATAGGAATTTTTACGGGATGGGCAATTTGAGACGGGTGGGGCTGAATTTGCAAAACCTGACCCCATACCCCGCCCCATTACCATCCCTAGTTTATTTAACTAAATTGTAGTCAACTTTTTCCTATTTATTACACAACCAAGATAAAGAACACGTAACACAAAAAATTCTAAACTTTTGAATTTTTTGGTATTATTATTTGATTTATTTATTGTCTTACAGTTGAAAACTCTCTGTCCCGATAATTTGCTACCTGCATCTACAATGCCGGAGCGTGTTCTCACTCGCGTCCACAGCCTCCGTGAGCGCTTGGACGCCACCCTCGCTGCTCATCGCAATGAGATTCTCTTGTTCCTATCAAGGTAATTAACACATACATATTTTTTCATTTTGAAAATGGCGGTTACATTATATATATACATATATATATATTCCTTATATTGAATGAGAATTACTTAATTGTTGTTATTGAAGAATTGAATCCCATGGAAAAGGAATACTGAAACCTCACCAGCTTGTGCCTGAATTCGAAGCAATATTCGAATCCGACAAAAAGCCGAAACTGCAGGATCATGCCTTCAAACAACTCCTCAAAACCACACAGGTCTTGATTATATATATATATTATCAATCAAGTAGTTAAAAATCATATATAGTTCCCAAACAAGGCCTTAAAAAAAATGCTTTTGTTTTTCCTCGAATATATATATAGGAAGCAATTGTGTTGCCACCGTGGGTTGCACTCGCTATTCGCCTAAGGCCCGGTGTTTGGGAATACGTTCGAGTCAATGTGAACACATTAGTGTTCGAGGATCTTACGGTCCAACAATATCTCCAATTCAAGGAAGAGCTCGTAAACGGATCGTACGTTTCTTCGAGTCGATCCTTTATTCTTATTATTATTTTTTTTTGTTTTTTTTTTTTTGAGATTTTTTTTTTGGTTGATGCAGAGGTAATGAAAAATTTGTACTCGAGCTCGATTTCGAACCATTCACCGCCTCATTCCCCAAACCGACCCTCACGAAATCGATCGGGAACGGAGTCGAGTTCCTCAACAGGCATCTCTCGGCCAAATTGTTCCACGACAACGAGAGCATGGCCGCACTCCTCGATTTCCTTCGCATGCATCACTACAACGGCAAGGTAGTAATTTGTATATAAATGTTGTAATTTACTTGCTCCGTTTTTCAAAATAAGTGTCGTTTAAGGTAAGCGCACACAGATTAAAAAACTTAATAAACAATCTCCTTTTAATGTAAGAACCCCAAAATGCCCTTCACAAACAGCAACCTTATCTCCATAATAGGATTCTTCCACCAAAGGGCAAAATTGGTAAAAAAAATTATAAAGTGACACTTATTTTGAAACGGAGGGAGTAAGTTCAATGTCATGTTCTTTTTTTTTCTTTTGTATGTTTTGATGAAATGTTTTGTCCTTTTTCGATTTTTATTGCATAGACGATGATGCTCAACGACAGAATCGAGAACCTTAATTCTCTGCAAGGTGTTCTGAGGAAGGCAGAGGAGTACCTCTCGACTCTTCCACCCGAGACATTATATTCCGATTTCGAGCAAAAATTTCAAGAAATCGGATTAGAGCGAGGATGGGGCGACACTGCAAGCAGAGTATCGGAAATGATTTCGATGCTTTTGGACATACTCGAGGCCCCCGATTCTAGTACACTCGAGAAATTCCTCGGAAAAATTCCTATGGTTTTCAATGTTGTTATTCTCTCTCCACATGGTTACTTTGCTCAAGAAAATGTCTTAGGTTATCCTGATACTGGTGGCCAGGTATCATACTATCTTAATATATATACATTTATGTATGTATTTATATCCACATTTTCTTGATTTTTTTTTTCGGAAGGTTGTGTACATTTTGGATCAAGTTCCGGCATTAGAGCGCGAGATGCTGAAACGGATCAAGGAGCAAGGACTCGACATCACGCCACGAATTATCATTGTTAGTTTCCATTTACTATTATGATTTTTCCTTAAAAGATTGCAAAACCAAAAGTTTAATTTGTTTTTTTTTCTTTCGTGTAATAATAATAGGTGACTCGATTGCTCCCGGATGCAGTGGGGACCACTTGCAGCCAACGTCTCGAGAAAGTGTTTGGAGCCGAACACTCGCATATTCTTCGAGTTCCGTTTCGAACGGAGAAGGGAATTCTCCGAAAATGGATTTCTCGTTTTGAGGTTTGGCCTTACATGGAAACTTTCACTGAGGTAACTAAATCGATTACTTGTTTTTTTTTTTTTCCGTTGCTTATATGTTTTATCGGCGAATAAGTACTAATTTTTTTTTTCGATTTTTCGTTTAGGATGTTGCGAAAGAAATAACTGCAGAATTGCAGGGCAAGCCAGATTTGATAATTGGAAACTATAGTGAGGGTAATTTGGCAGCCTCTTTGCTGTCACACAAATTAGGAGTTACACAAGTATGTAATTATTATATGCTATTTTCTCAATGAAATTATTACTACTAGTTCTTGATTTTATTTATTTATTTATTAATTTTTATTTATTTCGCAGTGTACGATTGCTCATGCATTGGAGAAAACGAAATACCCCGATTCTGATATCTACGTGAAGAATTTCGACGACAAGTACCACTTCTCGTGCCAGTTCACCGCCGATCTGTTCGCAATGAACCACACCGACTTCATCATCACTAGCACCTTCCAAGAAATTGCCGGAAGGTTCGTTTATTAATTTTTTTCGCAAATATATTTCGACTTAAAAATCGAGCCTAATGTTTAACTTTCTTGTTATTAAATAGCAAGGACACCGTCGGACAATACGAGAGCCATATGGCGTTCACAATGCCGGGATTGTACCGTGTCGTGCACGGAATCGACGTTTTCGACCCTAAATTCAACATCGTCTCCCCGGGAGCTGATATGAATGTTTACTTCCCGTACACGGACGAAGAAAAGAGGCTCACATCTTTCCACCCTGAAATCGAGGAGCTTCTTTACAGCAACGTCGAAAACGACGAACATCTGTAAGTAGTTTTTTTTTTTTTTTTTTTTTTTCAATCACTTATAAGGCTCTGTTTGGATCTAAGTAAAATACTGAGTAAAAAGATGAAAGGATAATTCTAAAGATTTTCAAATTATTTGCTTCTGCATTTTCATTTTCCATATTTCAAAATCCATGAAACCAAACAGAGCCTAAGGCTGATGAATTCTTAATAGAGTAGAACCTCGATATATTAATACTCGGTAACTTGTTAATCTCGCTGAAATAATAATTTATCTCGGTCCCGACTTGGTGAGAACATGCTAAAGTATTAACTCGATAATTTAATATTTCGCTAAATTAATAGAATTTTCCTAATCCCGACTGTATTAATTTATAGAGGTTTAACTGTAATTCGAATTAATAGATGTGTGCTGAAAGACAAGAAAAAGCCGATCATATTCACCATGGCGAGATTGGACCGCGTGAAGAATTTAACCGGACTGGTGGAATTGTACGCCAAGAGCCCTAAACTGAGGGAACTGGTCAATTTAGTGGTGGTCGGCGGCGATAGGAGAAAGGAATCGAAAGATCTAGAAGAACAAGCCGAGATGAAAAAAATGTACAGCCTTATCGAGACGTACGAATTGAACGGCCAGTTCCGATGGATATCTTCTCAGATGAACCGCGTGAGAAACGGCGAGCTGTACCGTTATATAGCCGACACGCGGGGGGCTTTCGTGCAGCCGGCGTTCTACGAGGCGTTCGGACTGACGGTGGTCGAGGCGATGACGTGTGGACTGCCGACTTTCGCCACCCTCCACGGTGGCCCCGCCGAGATCATTGTTGACGGAATATCTGGTTTTCACATTGATCCGTACAACGGCGAGAGTGTGGCCGAGATTCTTATTGGTTTCTTCGAGAAGTGTACGAAGGATCCTTCTCATTGGGAAGCTATTTCAACGGGTGGCCTTAAACGTATACGTGAGAAGTAAGATTTATTTATTTATTTAAATTTGTTTTTTGGAATAATAATTTTTTTTTTATTTGGGGTGAAAATAATAAATAATGTCTCTGTTTTGTGTAGGTACACATGGCAGATATATTCGGAGAGGCTGTTGAATTTGGCGGGAGTTTACGGGTTCTGGAAATACGTGTCAAAGCTCGATCGTCTCGAGATCAAACGGTACCTCGAAATGTTGTACGCGCTCAAACTTCGTAAATTGGTGAGTTTTACGTAGGGATCGGGGGGCGATGGCCCCCGGTTATTTTTAATTTTTAATTAGTAGAGAATTGATGTTTGTTTGTGTTGTTGTGTGCAGGCTGAAGCTGTTCCATTGGCTGTTGAGTGAGAGTAGCAATGAAGTTTGTTGATTGCTGGAGTTATTATTATTATTATTATTATTAAATAAGAGGAACAATTGATATTGTTGTGAATGTTATTTACTTATTTGTTGGGATAATACTTTTTTAATATTTTATTTAATCCCATTTTTTGTTTTACATTATGGGATTTGTGATTTGTGAGAGTAATAAATAAAAGATCAAATTGTTCTTCTATCTCTTGTTCTTTTGTCATTTCTACATCTCTTTGTAAGGTTAAGGATAAATGAATCCTTTTCATCTACTTTTTAATTATGTCAAATTTCGATAATCCTTGAAGTAAGATTAAATTATGAAAAAAATTCCTTTTAATTGAGTAATTACAACCACTTCTTAACTACGTAGTTTCTTACGGAAAAACATATTTCAGTAGGTGAATTTGACACCGTAAGGGTGGACATGTAAGACAATACGTAGTTGATGGGGTGTTTGTAATTACCAAAACATGACAAGTTCTTTTCTAATTCGACATTTAGATCAGTGGTGGCCGTAATTTGTCCATTTAATTACACTGGATTAAAGAAAATGTAAAACCCCCTATTATTTTTCACATTTTTAAATTTATTTTTGTTTTGATTTTATTTTCCCGCTTAATTCTACATGTAATCAGTTTTTAATTTATTTAAATATTCATACCATAAATAAATAAATAAAGATTTAAATAATAATTAAACGGGAGTAAATTGCAAAAACTACCCCTGTGTAATCCTCAATTGCTACAAAAGTCCCTATGTTATAAAAATTAGCAAAAACCCCCCTATATATATTTTTTATTAGCTCACCGCACCTATTGTTATTTTAGTCATTGACCAGGGATGAAAAGATAAATATACCCTTGTTAATAGCATAAAATTAGAATTAATATATAATAGAGGCCAAATTGTAATTTTACTAAATTTCTGAAACTTAATTAGGTGACTGAATTGTAATTTACCAAAATACTACTAAACCTAGATTGAAACACACACTATGCACAAGCTGGATTGCACAGCCCCTGCCTCCTCTACGGCGGCGCCGTCGACCAGTTCCACACCAGCATTTTCTTCTTTCGCAACCTCTAAAACCATCGTCGGAGAAGACGATAAAAACAGAAAAACAATGGGAGGTTTGGATCTGGAGGCATAAGATATCTTGCTCTTCTCCTCCACTGTTTCGTGAGGCTGCCGGCTTCGACAGAGCTACAGGATTTGAGAGAATTAGGGGTGGCTCCGGCGGCGGTAGTGACCGTGGTTGTTGCCTTTGTTGTTTTGAGTTCCAGAAATTTTGGGGAAGAAGAGAATTAGGTGCTGGATTTTTTTTGATAGGGAGAACGATGATGATTAGGATTTAAGATTTTAAAAATTGCTATTTTGGTCCTTTGAATTTTAATTATTTATAATTATATCAAATTTAACATACATTTTTTATTTATATGTATAGAAGGATGTTTATGTCATTTTACCCCCAAATTTTCAAAAAGAACCGCACAACCCGCGCGTGAGTACCACGAGCAACTTTAATGGACTTTTTTGCCTTTGACTTTTAATCATAGGGGGGGTTTTGCTAATTTTTATAACACAAGGACTTTTTTAGCAATTAAGGATTACACAGGGGTGGTATTTGCAATTTACTCAATTAAACGGTTAAAAACCTCATCAATATATATATATATATATATATATATATATATATATATATATATATATATATATATATAAGTTCTCCTTCTGCAGTTCTGGTAATCAATCGTCTTCTCCACTCTAAAAACCTTAATCAATGGAGTCCACCAGTACGATCAAGAAGCTAACAAAAACCCACACACTAATCATCAAGCTCGTCGCGTTTCTCGCCGTCGCCGCCGTTTTCATTTCACTATTCCTCATAAACTCATCGAACCACCACCGCCGCCGCCGCCCATTACCAACAACGCCGCCTTCTCCCCTGCAATCATTCATCAAGAAATCCTGCTCAGAAACCCTATACCCCTCTCTCTGCCACACAACCCTCTCCCCATTAATCCCCACCTCCATGAACAACAACAACTCCACCACCTTCCAGAACATTCTCCAATTCGCCATCAATCGAACCGCCGGCCACGTGAAGAACACCCAAACCCGCATCTCCGCCAATTTCAAAACCCAAGATCTCACCTCGCCGGAGAAGAACGCCCTCAAAGACTGCATGGAGATGCTCGATCAAACCCTGTACGAACTCGAACAAGCCCTAATCCAATTGGGCGGCGGTTCTTCTCCTCCTCCGACAACAGGCTACAATCTCCGCCGGTCGTACGGTAACATCAAAACCCTCTTGAGCGCCGCCATGACGAATGAGAACACTTGCATTAATGGGTTCTCCGATTTGGAAGAACTTGATTTGGTCGGTGGGGGTAGAAACCCCCAAAAGGGTACTCACAGAGAACACCTTCAGAATCTGCTGACCCCAATTTCACACATGATCAGCAATACCTTGGCATTGATCAAGCGCGTGGAGAATATTAACCGCAAAAGGGTGCACCGAATTATCAAGAACACGGAATCGAAGGCCGTGATCGACCCGAACTACGTGAGGATTGTTCGTCGGAGAAAGAAGCACGCGGCGGCAGTGAAGAGGAGGAGGAATAATATTCCACGGCCCGACTCGATTGTCGCCTGGGACGGAAGTGGCGACTGCACGAGCATCGCGAAGGCAATTGCAAAGGCGCCAAATATGAGCGCGAAAACGTACACGATCAAAATAAAATCCGGGGTTTATAAAGAAAGTGTATTGATTCCGAGGGAGAAGATCAATATCATGTTGGTCGGAGACGGGATGAATTCGACGATAATCACGGGGTCCAAAAACTTCGTAGATGGTTTCTCCACTTTCCAGTCGGCCACATTAAGTAGGGGTTTCGTTATTTAAAATACACGACGTTTTCTTAAACTAACAAAACTATATTCGAGTTCTTGATTATTGATTCCTCTTTTTGCGTTTTTGCAGCTGTGGTGGGAGACAAGTTCTTGGCTCGGGATTTAACAATAAGAAACACCGCAGCACCAGAGAAGCACCAAGCGGTGGCTCTAAGGGTGACTTCAAACGCGGCGTTTTACCGATGTGGGATAATTTCACATCAAGACACACTATACGCTCACTCGCTTCGTCAGTTCTACCACGAATGCACTATCCAAGGCACAATAGATTTCATATTCGGAAACGCAGCTGCAGTATTCCAAAACTGCAAGATTCTCGTCCGAAGACCGGTGAAGGGACAGAGGAACATGATCACAGCTCAAGGGAGAGAGGATCCGAACCAGAACACGGGTATTAGTTTACAGAATTGCACGATCGAGGCTGCAGAGGAATTCGATCTTGGGCAGAGGAAGCATTTTTCGACTTATTTGGGGAGGCCGTGGAGGAACTATTCGAGGACCGTTGTGGTGAACAGTTACTTGGGGGATTTGATACACCCGCGAGGGTGGTTCGAGTGGGATCGGTACAGTAGTTTGGGTACAGTTGAGTACATTGAGTATAGGAATTCTGGGCCCGGAGCGGATACGAGGCGGAGGATTTCGTGGGGAGGGTATAGAAAGAACTGCAGTGAAGATGTGGTGAAGCAGTTTAGAGCTGAGGAGTTCTTGCATGGAGGAGATGATTGGTTGGATTCAACTGTGATCCCACTCTTTGGTGGTTCATAATTGATTTTTAGGAAAAGAGGTTTTGATTAGGGTTTTTTAGGATTACTGCACATAAATTGAGAATAGGATTTTACTGCAGAGCTTCTTGTTAAAAGACCACACTTCTTTCATTATATGGAAAAAAGGATTTCTGTAAAATTGCCACTAAATGGATCTGCAGAGAGAAATTATCGATTTCGTCTTCATCGATTTAGAGAATTTTCGGCGAAATATATACTTTCTTGGCAAGTTGCGTGTAATTTCACTCGTAATTCCCGACGAGTGTATAATAGAATACAGAAACTGGAGCCAGAGATTTATAAACAGCTACATCTACAACTGAGAGCATTAACACTTTCCTATACATAGTATCACTTTATTGCGTATATATTTCCTACTTAAAGTGGGCAGCATTTAGAGTTCTACGAGTATCCTAGCCGAACAATAGAACAACTGCATTTTAACTGTGTTTTTCTTCAAGTATTTCTTCTCTCTCCTCTTTGGTCGTCGTTGCCTGTGTTAATATATCGGCAAAGTCCAACCGAGGCACGATATATTCAGCTCCATTTTTCTCACCGGTTCAAAATCGGAGAACATATCGAAAACAGCTTGTGCGTGAATCAAGAATAAAACATATTACCCTCTGATGACTCTGATTGGCTTTTTCTTATGAAGTGGCTGTCTAGGATAGAGAACAACTGCCAAAACCAAAGAAAAGACGAGACCAACCACTCCGCTAAATGGCTGAAAAGGGTGGCCTCCGGTAATCCATGGAGGAATGTTTGTCTGATAGGTCAAAAATCCACCCGTTTTCAAGACGAAACTGGACGAAAGTATCCCAGCCCGAATTCCAATTGGTAGTGACAGACTTCCGCCGTTTCTATGTCGAGCTCCAGATAAGCTTAGAGATAATAACCATAGCCCCGGAATTTCCCGCATTGACCTAAAATGAAATAGATTAATTAATAATGTAAAAAACATTTAGAATTACCATAGTGTATGAGGGAGAAGGAACTGTAATAAAAAAAAAACTACCTTTGAGATAAAGCAAATATTAGTCCGGAGAGAACTAATCCATAATGATACCCAAAGTCAGAAGCGATCTCTTGAGGCAACCATGACCTGAATAGCACTTCCTCCACAGCGGAAATACCGGCTGCTGTGACGATTCCTTGAGCAATTAGCATAAGCATCTTCCCGTACGATTTAATTAATGCTACTACAGGTTCTGCAGATGATGTAGACAGAGTAGTTGGCCAATGTAGATGGGCACAGCCGAGTGAGGAATTCACAGCGTGTATCGTAATAACAAGGACTCCTCCTCCAACCAGGCCCTTCAGAAAATTCTGGAACGGGCAATCAAAATTTTATGCTCAAGTCAGAATTATTAATGCAGTAAACATTAGTCAACTACCAAGTTTTCTGATATTTGGCATACGTACTCGAGATTCCATGAAAAGAAATAACACAAGTGTGCATTTAGCCACGTCCATACCTTTGGAACTGAAGTCAAATCCAGCCCATATTGCACTAGAGGATCATCGTACTTGCGAACTCTTTTGCCCCACAATGTAATCATAGCCATGACGGAGGCATAAAGGCCAGCAATGCAAGCACACTCAGCAATTTTAAAGGGGCTATGTGTTGCCCAGTTTTGTATTAGTGTTGGGAGCAATGGAAGCACAACAGGTGACCATAGAAGAAGGACCAGTAAAATGAAGCAAAGGATCCTGCATTTATAAGATGGAAGATGTTAACCTATTTTTTTTTATAGAAAATAAATCAGCCATTGTTTTTAAGAAAATAAGCAGTCACGTACTTCTACGAACACCATTGATCCTTTACCCAAAGCATGGATCATAACGGGAAATTATTGAAGTTAAAAAACTTAGTTCACCTCTGGACCAATGGACGTTCAGCGATGCGAAGAAACGATATGAGCTTGTCAGTTAAACTCATAGCACCACGTATTCCACCCCAAAGTAAAGCAACTTTGCCAACAAGTTTCAAAATCCCCCCCTTCTGTCCCAGTTCTGCAAGCATTGCAACCAACCTATTCACATAGCCAACCACTTCCGGAATAAGGAAATAATAAAAATAAAAAGGACATATGACGAAAATAAATAGATCTTTTTCAAACCTTTCCTGATCGACTTCTCCATCTTCCTTTGTAGGCACCACGGGACTAGCAACAGACATTGCTTTCTCTGCAAGGCTTGTGACTATATTGTTCTCGGTTTTCTCAGACATTTCATCAACCTTCGAGGGCACTTTGCTGGTTTCTTTTTCTTTCAAGGGCTCACCCAAAGTTCCGCCAGTTTCAGTATTCTACAAGTACATTGTTCGAAAAAAATAACGTACCTCAAAGTTAATGGTAACTAACCTCAGTGACTACACTCACGCATGCATAAGGTTTAGAACTTGTAACTATATTCCAGCAATATTTGCACAAAAATAAGCTTTGCACATTTTTGTCAACAAAGCCCAAGATAGTGAATTTAGGACTAAGAACTGTAAATAACATATTTAGCAACATAAATCCAATAGAAGTGGTAGCATCTGCTGGTCTTCATTTCTTTATAAATACAATCAAATTGCATTTTTATAATCAGTTTGGGCATCAATTGAGAAGCCACTATAAAATAAAGGTGAGACCAGAATCTCCTAGATGCTTAAAAAAAGTCCTTTAAAATCATTGAATTGATCCAAAAAAAAAAACAAGATACGTTGAACATTATAGCTTTCATCTGAAATATATATCAAGTTTGTAAAGCAGAGTATATCATGTTTCAAGAGTGGGAGGGTTCAAATAGTACATAAAATCATATTAAGTCGAAAGAATAAAATCATATTACGTAATTAAAATATTTATAGAATAGCGAAAATTTATTTACCGATTGATGCGCAAATAAAGCAGATGCACCCAGAGCAGCTGTAACAGCACCAACCATAACTCCATTGTTATTAGAATTTCCGAGAACAATATTGTCCTCCTCCTCTTCACAGACTGAACTGGCGAGATAATCTTTATCCTCTGTTTTCTTTAAGACCCTTTCATCACTCTCCTTTTCACTAACTTGAACAAGTTTCTCTGTCGATTTATCAACATGATCACGGGCCAAATTATTTTCGTCATTACCATCCAATACAGCAACATCATAGAACTTTCTCAGGGAAACTAAGCTAGCACCCACAACAACACCAACAGGTAATACTCTTCTTAGATATTGGGTATTCTGAACAGCAGAAGAAATAGCTTTTATTATATTATCTCCATCAAGGGTCCCAGGATTTTCCAGCAGATTGTCATTTACTCCATGCACTGCTGCCATGGATACAGCATTTGCAACATACTCTGTTTCTCTGGCAAGTTCGAAGTCCAATTCTTCCACGTCGGCCACACTGTTTCTACGACCAACTTCGACATTTAAACATTCTATTATCAGATTTTTGATGAAATGCATCGAGTCTGTGAATTCGATCTCACGAAATTCAGTATTTTCATTGACATTGCTCATTTCCGTAAGTTCTTCAGTTTGGTGCTGTGCTTTACCAGAATCCAATATTGCATAAGTGGGTTCAATGATTCTATCAGCATCCTCAGATCTTGGCTGTGTGTCGGCCTGGTGTTCTGTAAAACCACCTTCACGAGTTGCATCATCATCCGCAGAAGCAGTATTATCTTCCTTCCTTTCTAAAAGCTTCCACCGGCCTTCTTCTGGAACGTATTCAAAATACGAAGATGGCATTTTAGCCATATCTGCAAGTTTTTCATTTCTGATCTTCAAATCAAGATACTTCTGGAGGTATTCTTTGTAAAGTGGGTCTTCATATGGAACAAAATTCAAGAAATTCCCTTCTGAAAGTTCTCCAGCTGCAGGCACAAAACTATTGTCATTTTCATTCCCAACTTGGCTCCTTGTATTGTTTATCTCAGAACTATTACCAGAGTGTTCCCTATGTGTGAAATACTCTGGTTCTTCTTTGTAGCCAGATCCTGGTGGATCATGCAAAGTAGTACCGTTCGAATTACCAGACTGCGTGCTAGCATTAATCCTCAGATCAATTGTCCAAGAAGATTCATCATTGTTTTCCATGAGCTGATTCTTGGATACGGAGTAGTCACTCTCCTTTACCTCGTTGATTTCATTTAATTCACTTCCATTATCTGGATTTTTCACTTCATTTTTATTGCCCTTATCCACCTCCAACTGATCAATCATGTCCTCAATCACATGGAATACACTATTAACAGCAAACTGGGTGGAATCATCAAATTCTGTTAGTGCACCTAATGCCTCAGAGACGCTGAAGCTCGGGGGATCACCGCCCTTCCGCTGATTGTTTTCTGCTTCCTTTTGAATCACGGATGGATCTGAAGATGTTTCCCCTGTGTGAGGGGCTTCAGATATCTTATTCTGATCGACTGAAATATCATTTTCTTGCTTATTTTTCTCGTCCATCTGGTCTGATCGAACTTCACCGCTTTCTCTTTCCACTTTCATTTGGTCCGCAACAATACCCTTAGCTCCATCAGGCTCTTGATCAGCATTTAAATTTAACACTTTTTCCTTATCAGAAATTTTGGCAATACTACCCCCCGATGTTTGATCATTTTCAGAAGAATTTTCCTTGTCATTCAGGTTCACCTTTTCTGGATCAGGAGTCTTACTTACATGGTTACTGGTCGATTGATCTATATCTGTTTCGTTTGATTTCTGTGAAATTTCTGGTGAATGTTTTTCTGATTCCACCCCCCCGGAAGCCTCGTCAGAGCTACGATCAACATTAGCACGACCATTTCCAGGGTCATTAGTCCTCTTCGTTTGGTCCAAAGAGTGAACATTTTCATCACTATTTGATTTTGCGGGTCTAGTTTTTTCTTGCACTTCGTCTGATGTCACATCAGGAGTTTGTCCACGACTCAAGAGTTTATCAAATTTTAGATTAGACGCACGACTCTGCAAAATTCCAGAAACAGTAGATGTAAGCTTTTCACGAACATCTTCGGGTACAGCATCTTGCAAAGCTTTCATAACTGTCTCTCCTTGACCCACAGCGTTAAGGACCTGCCACAGTAAACATTATTTTTCCACTTCATCATTATTGCCAAAAATAAATTCCTTGGCTTGCCTATTATATGCATATTAAGTCGGCACTGAATTTCAAGTTTGTAAAAAACACAGTTCTTAAAAAATGTGTGAGTTGTGGTACATTATGAAGTCTACAAGTACAAAACTCACGCGCACGCTAATTCCAAGCATATAAATTAAATAAACTAACTTAAATAGACTAAAACTTCATGTTACCTTCTTCTTCTGATCATCTGTCAGAGTGCCAGGCATATTCACATCAAGCATATTCACAACCATTTCTGCGGTTTGTAGCACTTGTCCTCTTTCATTATCAGAGTTGATTCCTTCTTCTACAGATTGTTTCCCTACATTTTTGTCACCTTTTTGCAACACTTCTGTTATAGGAGGCAATCCTCCTATATCTTTTGCAGATCTTGATTGGATGCCCGTGGTATCATTTGCCTGAAAAATCTCTAATGGAGAAGCTGTAGAATTCCCATTAGTTAGATTCAAGAGCTTGTCAACTCTTTCCTTATTACTAGAAGCTCCACTTTCCACCAATGCTAAACCTTTTGAAGGATTTATGGTGACATCAACATCTTGCAAAAGTGGATGGCGGCCTTTTAAAAGTCCAAGCTCAACAGCTGCGAGCCACTGCAAGTTAGCATTTTGGCCATTATATTAAAGCACATAAACGATATTGTAGCGATATTGTGCACATTAAACGACTAAAAGACACTGTTACCTCCAAAGTGAGGTGCTGGCACCAAGAGAACGTGAACCTGTCATCCATAATCCTGCTAGATGGTGAATAAGAACACAGAAGTAAGCTTGTATATGGGTTCTCTGCTATCAAACTCCGAGGGATAGAGAACAACGGAAATTTTCCATCATCATTCTAGATAATCAATGAAAAAAACAAAAACAATTGTCAAACCTTGAACAACATTTAGTAAGATTTAATTAGTATCATCAAAACACATTTTCACACAATTTATTTACTGCATGAACAAAAAACATGCTGATGACTAGCACTTCATCGTTGAGTAGTTTCATTCTTACTTACATTACATGGATACAAGAATCTGCCTACGTTATATGCACGTCTGAGTATCATGGTCTTCAAGAGTAGAAAAATGCTGACACCCCGATGAAGTATGAGTTATTTGATGAACTCCTAAATACATGACGTCAATGACAAATATTGGAATTTGTACAGAAGACATGTGCACAGTTGCTTTATCCATTTTGAAGAGTTAGAATATGAAGCTCATCCGACCAACAAAGGTCAAAAATGAAAGTTAACAGAAGTATTAACTAACAAAACGACTAAATTCCAGATATATTGCTTGGAAAATTTTAGGCCAAAATATATTATAACGTCAACAACAGCTAAATCAAGTAAAACAGCCAGATTATAATGGTAATGTTTCGGCGTAACCTAATTGGCACCAATGAGGGGGAATTGAAAAGAATTAGCAACCATAATTGCCACAATGTATATGACGTACTTACTAACTAAATCAACAGTCTAATAGCCATTAAATTAGTAACTCAGAGGCAGCATAACATCATAGAAAGGTAACAAAACCTGTATAAAAAGAACAGGAACTTTCACTTTGCCAACAACATCTCGCGTGCTAGATTTTGCATAAAATTCTTCAATGGTATCATATCCAAGAGACACCATCGAAATTGCTGTATCAAAATCCCAAATAGATGATGCTGATAGAGCTCTTTCAACATCAAATCCCTTTCCTCGACCTTGAAATAATTCCTGAAATAATAACTTTAGAGTTACAGCAGCAAGAGATAACGGGGTCAGTTCGACTTTGATATACAAACATGTCCAAGTTAGGGTGCTCCAAAACAATCCTCCCTTTAAAAAACTGTAAACTATCTCAAAAGCACGATGTGACTGAAAGCAATTTTTAATAATTAGTTTTTATTTAATGAAGATGAATGATTCGATTTTTAACATATAACTTTATGCCATTTACAGGCATGAAAAATCTCCTGTATGAAACAACTATCTATGTTGGAGTTCTAAAGAAAAAAAACCGAAGTTTTCTATTAGAAAAGGAAACCTTGTTACACTGAAGTATCTTGATCAAGCCATCTACGTGTCTCTGCTTAAAATCGGTATTATTATAGACTGACGACCTCATGGCTTCCTCCAAGTCGAAAGGATTGTCTATGCATGTTGCAGCTGTAAGAGGTGTTCTCTCCCCAGATTCCGCCAAGTACTTTGTCAACATATTTGCACCGTAACCCCAGCCAACTCCCATTAACGTTGTCCATGGCCTTTTCTTGTTTATATGCTGTACAGCTGTGGAGATATCATCGCTGTCAGCAGCTGTAAATAACCTACATCAATGAAGTAGTTATAGGATACTGCTATCAGTGCAGACAAGCAATGAAAAATCTTATGAATTAGAAACTCGAGCCTAATCTTCATGATTATAAACTACTTATATATGTCGTCTGGATTCGTATTTGATCTGCACACATAAACTAAGACGTGTACAAGCGACGAATACCATTACAAAATGAAACGGTATTTGACAATACTAACCGTGCAGTAGTCAATGGTGAGCCTGCGCATCCTCTTGGATTCATAACAACCGGAAAAACCCCACGCCTCAAACAATCGCACACAAATACCCTGATTTTCCTCTCATTACTCCCCTCGGCAGTTCCTGGAACAATCAACACAGTCGTATCCAACCCACGCTCCTCCTCCAAGTCCAAATTTACCGGCCAATCCAACGACAAAACTCCACCATCCTCAGTGTCGATACAAATCCTCTGATACACCATATTCTCATCAACATCACCATCGCCCTCCGCAAGCTGAATCATTCTCCCACTGTTCAATTTCACATAATGCCTCTCCTCTTTGACAAGCTTTTCATTCACATTCTCCAACAATTCGTTTCCGGGGAAGTAAATCGAACGGCAGCGCAACGTCACGAAACGATTAAAAGGCGTGGGACTAGTGAACAGGATCCACTCACCTATGTCGGTATCTGAATTTCCGATTGATGGAGGCTCCGCGGCAGGAAATTTGGGGGAACTAGAAGAGAAGAATAGGGCGAGGCCGGAGGCGAGGCCGAGGGTTGGGGCGATGAGATTGAGCGAGTTCGCAGAAGAGAATTGGGAGAGTAAGCTATGGAAGATGCTGTCGAAGGGATTTAAGTGGCTCCGGAGAGTGAGTGGCTTGAGACGGCGTCGTTTCCACGCGCGCTGGTTCTGGCGGGAAGGGATCGTCCGCCGGTGGAGAGCTGAACGCGGGAGCAGAAATTCAGTGTGGAGTCCGGCAGGTAGGCTCATATTTTCAGCGGCGGCGGTGGGAAGTGTGCTGTGAGCGTGTGCGGTGGAGAATTCTGGAGAGTAGGTGGGGGAATCGGAAAGCCAAATGCATGAGTGGTCCGGTGTGAGTCACACCGTGTGACGGTTGAGAAAATTCGGAATTTCGTATACAATGACGGTGATTGCCGGTGGGCCCGAATCGGAGAGGAGGTGGCCGGGCTTCTGCTGTTGCGTTCTGTACAGTTGTTTGCGATTCGACTTCGACTAGATTGTTCTGTTCTATAAAGTATAAAGTCGTTAGTTTTTCTGTAGAAACTTCGGAAGATTGGAGAAGCCGTGTTTCATAGTAACGGCGCTAAATGGTGCAACGTTGGATCTCGTGCCCACCACAGTACCGTGCCTATAATAATAATTAGGGTAAATTTATGAAGACCCCTTAACTTGGGCTAAATAACGAAAAACATCCGCATCTATCCGCAATAGCCAAAATTTTTCCCTAATTAACTGTTGATTGAGTTTTTCTAACAGAAAATGTGTACGGTTTATTATTTATACCCTATGTTAAATAGGTGAGAAATAAAAGAAAATATCAGAAATTGTGTAAAGTTTATTACCTGAAATAAAAAAAAAGTTCGTGAAAAGTCACACGGTAAGAGTTGGCGTAAGACGGAAACAAACATCAAGGACTTTTTAGTAATTACGAATAGATGAGATATTTTTTTTATTATTTAGTCTAAATTCAGGGTTTTTTCGTAATTTACCCTAATATAATAAAATTGAGTAAACTGCAAAAACTATCCCTGTGTAATCTCGAAATAGCAAAAACCCCCCTATGATAAATAAACTAGCAAAAACCTCCCCTGTGAAATTATTTAAATAGCAAAAACCCCCCTATGGAACTATTTGAGGGTTGACTTGATATAAAAAGACACAATTACCCCTGGAGTCTTGCAATTAATAAATTCTCATATTTTATAAATATTTTAATTATTTTATTTAAAAAATAATCAATTTAGTTGTTTTATATTTTTTTTAATTTCTAAACAAACAAATTAAAAAGAATAAATATACATATAATATGTATATATATAAATACATTTTGAGGGACAATTTTGTCATTTCAAGTCTAAAAAATCAGCTAGGGGGGATTCTGCCTTTGACTAAATTTCACAGGCGGTTTTATGCTAGTTTATTTATCACAGGGGGGTTTTCGCTATTTCGAGATAACACAGAGGTAGTATTTGCAGTTTACTCTAATAAAATTAAATACACTTTACATTCCAAAAGTATAATATGTGTAACATTTACTTCCACGAAGTATTTTATTGGAACATTTACCTCCTTGGACTAGTATAATATGTGTAACATTTACTCCACAAAGTATTTTATTGTAATTGGACTATTATTTGTGACACTTGTGCATCATTCAGTTTGTATCTTAAATTTTAATGACAACCCTATACTTTCTCCTCTTTTATTGAACTGATTAATTGGAGGAAAAAATATTTTATTTATTAAAAATATTAATTGAAAAGTCTAAAGAAAATTTTAAAATATTAAATTTAAATAATGAAGATACGAAATACAAATAATGATATATATGCTACATTTTAAAGGAAAGATAATAATGTTTTTGAATTTTTGATGAACTATCTTTCGGTATATGATTTTTATAGCATGGTACTAAAGACACTTTTGTTATCACTAGTAGTCTAGTACCGTTGATATGCAGTACAAGGTTCATTCGACCCTACACCCGGTGATAAACACAGGGTGGGTATTTTTCTGTCACGTGTTTCTTTTTTTATTTTTCTAAAACCCCTAAAGGTAAACCCTAGCGGAGAATCTATTATAAAGTACAAAAAAAAGACACGTGATAGCAGAAGACCCCCGGTATTTATCACCGAGTGTAGAGTCGAACAAATAAAAAAAATTTAAAAAATGTAAAAATAAAAAAATGGAAATTAGTGGAGAAAAAAAAGTTTCATTGAGATAAAAAAGGGGAAAAAAAAATAGTATTTAAAAATAATTATACAAATGGCTTAGGGTTGGTTAGCGTGCTTCAGAGAAACTATTTATATTTGATCAATCTCATACCATAATATTTTTCTTCTTTCTCTGTTTGCGGAGGATCATGTACAAAGACGCAAGCTCCACGCGCCGGAAGCGTGTCATCAGAACTGATTCCAATTTGCCACCCTATAAGAAGATTAAGGTAAGATTCCGATCGAAGATCGTGGCTTTTTTTTTAATAGTACTTTTTTGCTATATGTATTTCTCTTGCGTAAAATCCCCTTCTTTTGTTTCTAATCGAGAAAACCCTAATTCAATTTTCTGATCTGACACATTATTTTGCAACAAAGATATCATTTTTTTTTAGGGGATTATGATAGTTTACTTTGGATAAAATCAGCAAAGGTATCAATTTATGTGTGGATTATTGCATCTTTGAGCAGTTGTTAAGAATTCTAATGTAGTATTTTGTATCATCTTGTTTGATTGACAGTTTGCTAATAAAAGTTTTGTGGTGGGTGATGGTGTTGATCGGATAAGTCATTTGCCGGTAGAAGTTCGTATCCATATATTGTCTTTGCTATCGCTGAAAGAAGCAGCTCGAACGAGTGTTCTTTCGTTCAGTTGGTTAAACTTGTGGAAACACACCCCCTCTCTCCATTTTGAGGCTGACATTGAATCGGACGTGTCATGGAATGAGTTAATCGATAGCGCGGGGCCCAAGTACGTCAAAATGGTGAACCGTGTTGTCGAATCACACAAATCACTCGCAATAAAAGAATTCAAAATCAATTTTCCTTTAGACGCATCGTACGCTAATTCTCCGATCACTCGGTGGCTTGAATTCGCATTTTCCAGACATGTTCAGAGGTTGGAGTTGCACCTTGATGATCCAGAGTTTCGTAACTATGATACTTGTTCTTGTTTCCCCGAACAGTTACTTGCCCGGAGCAATATGATTTTGGACTTTCAGTCCCTCAAAGAATTGTCTTTTAAGAATGTTCAATTGAGTGGCGGAGCTATCTGAGTTCTTTATACATAACTGCACTCAGCTCGAACAATTGATTATCAATTCCCCAGGAAAATATGTATCAAAGCTCGAAATTTGTGGTTCGTCACTCGTGTTGAAACACTTGGAGATAGTCTCTTTCGTGGGTTTGGAATCACTTAAAATTTCCGCGCCGAGCCTTACTTCGCTTAGGGTTACGAGTTTAAAGGGAGTTTTGCTCGAGAATGTTCCAATGCTGGTTGATGTATGTGTCGGTGGTACCTATGACGGTCTTGATTGTCTGAAAAATTTAATTCACGCACTGTCTTACTGCTTTTCTCAATTGGAAACTCTTAAATTGCTGATGCCGCTGTATCACGATAAACAAGAAAACGACGAGCTGGCAATTTTCCTGAAATGCCTAAATTGAAGAAGTTGGTTGTCGAATATGATTCTTTTGATGATGACGACCGATTTTTTATGAGACTCGCTTCACTGACAAGGGCATCTCCGCACTTGCAGGAATTCGTTCTAAATGTAGGTCAAATTCTTTTTCATGTTTTGTGCTTGTCAATATATATTATAAAAGCAAACATAAATATGCTACTAGTATTATTTTGTTCCTTCTTTTTTATTTCTCTGAGTGTGCAGAACAAACAGTTTGGAAGTGGGATAAGTCCTACACGAGTCGACGATGATGGTGCTACTATAAAGTTTCGGCACGAGCACCTTAAAGTGTTCAAATTTTGTGGGTACTATGGCCGCCCGAGCCACAATGCGTTAGTCGAATACATATTGGAGAATTGCGTTGTGCTTGAGAAAATAATAATTGATCCCTATGCTTCTGAATATTGCCCTGACGGATTTGATAGATACATATTAAGTGTGGAGGAAGCTGCGAGGAAGAAGGCGAAGCTACATCTTGAACCACATTTGCCTCACCACGTTAAATTGATTATTCTTTAACTTTACGTTATCTTATGTTTTTGTTTTTTATTTTTATTTTTTATTTGTTTTTATGAATTTATAAACTTCTTGAGAAAATAATAATTGATCCAAGTCTGGTGCTAAATGTAATTTGATGGATAATATTGAATATTGAATTTTATATCCCGAAAAGATGGGCTATGGGTGGAAATTCGAACGAGATTTTCAAACTATTGATTGCAATCCAAATAAATTTTATTTTGGAACAATATTTTTCGGTCTGATTCTCGAATGCTCCGGTTTCCATTTTAATCAACGAAAATCCTATTTTAATTTTCGAAAATCTATGTATTTTATATTACCGGTGACCGAACAAAATAAAAATTCCAAATTCCGTCTATTTCGATTTGAAAATTTATAATTGTGAAATAAGTTTTTCCGTTCCAATTTCAAAAAAAAAAAAAACGATTTACAATCTTTGCATTATTTTTGTAACGAGTTGGAATCAATTTTTCCACTTACTAAAAATTTAAAAAAAATTCCGAAAGTGCTAATTCAAATCCGATTTGTTTGATTTCTTCCTCTAATAATGGGCCCAACTTCAATTCGTTTTCTTCTTAACGGGATATATAAGAGGACCGCTTTACCGACCAGCCCAACGTTTGTGTACAATTCCACACGTGCGAAAATGTTATCTTTTATTTGTTTTAATTTACAGAAAATATTTTTATATGATTAATTCTTGTTTTCCTGTCTAAGCAATTTCCAACCCACGAAGAAGAAGGTGAACTTTCAATTGAAGATTTGTGCTGTATTTATTCTCTGCTATAAAAAACCCTAATTTTATTGGTATAAATTGAAAACCCTAATTCAATTTTTTTGATATGATTATTCAATATACGGTACTTCTTTTTTCTCCCACTTGAATCTGGAACAAGATATCAAGTTTTGTGGGAATTATGATAGTTTCCTTTGGATAAGATTAGCAAATGTAGTATTTTAGTAGATGAGTTAGTCAATGGTTGGGGGTGATTAGCTATGATTAATTATATAATCTTATCTTAAGAACCAAACGAGTCCGTAATGTATATAGTATTTATCTTGTTTGACTGACAGTGTGCCGAGAGAATTTTCGCGGGCAATGATGATGATGATGATCGGATTAGTCAGTTGCCGGACGATATTCTCGTCGATATACTATGTCTCCTATCGCTCAAGGAAGCAGGTCGCACGAGTGTTCTTTCTACCCGTTGGATAAACCTATGGAAGCACACCCCCTCTCTCGATTTCGACGGTGAAATCTCATTTGAAGCAAAATTGAAAGAGTCCATGGGAAAGGACATACCATTGGAAGAGCTTGAGAAACTATGTAAGTTACCCAAGAGCAAGAGACGTAAGTACACGGAATGGGTGAACTCCGTTATCCAATCCCACAAATCTCCCACCTTAAAACAGTTCAGACTCCGTTACGCTTTAGACACATCAGACAAGAATTCGATCACTCTGTGGCTTCAATTCGCATCTTCCAGACAAGTTCAGAGTCTGGTGTTGCACTGTCGTGTTTACAAAAATTCGGCACGAAAATTATCGTTTCCCCGAGGAGTTATTTGCCCCAGGCAGTATGGCTTTTGACTTCAAGCGACTCAAAGAATTGTTCTTTAAACATGTTAATGTGAGTGGTGGATCCATCGAGTCATTTTTACGTAACTGCCCTCTGCTCGAAAAGTTGACTGTCCATTCCCTGGGAAAATTATCGAAGCTCGAAGTTTGTGGTTCGTCGCTCGTGTTGAAACACTTGGAGATAGTCTGTTTCTCGAGTTTGGGGGCCAACAACAAGGGCAATGCAAACTTGGAAATTTATTACCTTTCACAAACTTGGAAACAAAAATTAAATTACAGCATGTTATTTTCGGCAAAATCAAATGTAATTTGATGGATAATCTAATGACAAAATTCCAACATCCTCCGTACTCATACAAAATATATAGCACGGAGACGGAAATGGAAAGTGGGGAAACGGACACGTAGATACACCATGTCCCAAAAATGGAGGGAAAACTTATAAATGAACACGGAAATGGGAAAGTGGGGAAACGGACACCGAAATGTGCCATGACCCAAAATAGGAATATAGGAATTTGGAGAAAACGTATAAATATTAAAAGTATAAAAGTACATTTATAAATATACTATATAAACGCATATGATATTTTTTTTTATATAAATCGTATAAAAATATATTCAAAATAAATATTATTATCAACTGTAAATTAATACGGGTACAGAAGGGAAATGTAATGAGGTTATCCAAAGGCGGTGGGTGGCTCTGGACGGTAAGGTACTTGAGGCGACGTCGCGGCGGTGGCGGTGGCGGTGGCGGTGGCGGGAAGGCATCGTCTAGTTGAAGGTGGCCGCGATTTCGATCATAAAATGGGCCCAAATTCATTTCGTTGACTTCTTAATCGGGAAACCCTAGCCCAACTACTATAAACAATTCTAAAATCTTACAATAAATACGCCGATTTCTGCGCCCATTATTTGTTTCTCAATTTCTGTCTAAATATTCAAGCTTTATCATGGGTGTGAAGCGACTCAAAATTGATACCAAAATTCAACCCGAGAAGAAGAAGACGAAGAAGAAGAACAAGGTAACCTTTCGACAAATGTTTATGTATACGTTAATGGTTACTGTGATCTGAAGATTGTGGCAATTTTTTTTTCTCTCTCTAGTTTCTGGCTCTATGTTATCTCTCTTGCATAAAATTCCATTTTTGTTGAAACCCTAATTTAATTTTTTTATATGATTATCGAATTCGAATTCTGTGCAACTTCCCCTCTAATTGCATTTGTGTGCAGTAGTTCTAAATCCTAATTTAGTATTTCATCGTCTTGTTTGACTGAGACAGCGTGGTAAGAGAAGCTCTGTGGTCGATAACGACGATCGGATAAGTCAGTTGCCGGACGAAATTCTCACTGATGTTTTGTCGTTGCTATCGCTGAAAGAAGCAGGTCGCACTAGTGTTCTTTCGTCCCGTTGGATGAACCTGTGGAAACACACCCACTCCCTTGATTTCGACGGTCAATGCGCGCTACGAGGGATCTCGATATCGAATGAGGGAAAGAAAAAATCATTGGAAGAGGTCGAGAGCCAATACAAGTTGCTCAAGAGCGAGAAACGCAAGTACATGAAATGGGTGAACTCCGTCGTCCAATCGCACAAATCTCCCACCGTAAAACAGTTCAGAATTAATTACAGTTTAGACACGTCGGACAGGTGTTCGATCAATCGGTGGCTTGAATTCGCCGTTTCCAGACAAGTTCAGAGTTTGGAGCTGGACTTTCCTATTCCCACATACTGGGGCGATTGTTATCGTTTCCCCGAGGAGTTATTTGCCCCGAGCAGTAATAAGGTTTTCGACGTTAAGTCGCTCAAAGAGTTGTCGTTCAAGAATGTCAACGTGAGCGGCTGAGCTATCGAGTTCTTTCTACGTAACTGCCCTCTGCTCGAAAAGCTGATTGTCCGTTCACCTAGAAAAATATCGAAGCTCGAAGTTTGTGGTCCGTCGCTCGTGTTGAAACACTTGGAGATATTATGTTTCTCGGGTTTGGAATCACTTAAAGTTTCTGTTAACCACAAATTTTTCGTGTCTGCAAAACATAAATACAAGACAAGAAAAATATAGGAAACAAATAAATTTATTATCAAACGAAAGCGGATTACAATCTCCGTAATTCCCCTGATTCTTCTCTCCTATTCTAATTTTGATTCAAGGGCTTAAAAGCTTGTTCTTGAATCGAACATATGATTTCCTATCACGAACATCTCGAATCTAAATATGTTATGAATTCGAGGAATCGAATATATGATTTCCTATCACGAACATCTCGAATTCAAATATGTTATGAATTCGAGGCGGAGGCTCGAGACGTGAGCTTGAGAGCTCGATATGTGTCTGTGTGAGTCTTATTTTTAGATGCACCAAAGATCTTCTTTTATAGGCACAAGCTAGGGTTAGGGTTTCTCGACTTGCATAGTGGGCCAGACATTTTAAAGCCCAAATATATTATGGACTTTAATTTGAGACCTAAATTAATAACCGATTTATTTTGGTTATTAATTAATAATTTATCTCAAAATTTCGATGTCTACAAATGCCCCCACTTCTAGTCTCGGCGAAGAACATGTCAAATGAGAGACGAGACTTGAAGTACTCGAATCTATTTTCCACCTTTTTTTTTTTTTTTTTTCTTGAACCCCATTCTTCAATTTTTGGGTTTAATTACCAACTTGTTTCAACTTCAGGGACTTAATTGAAAAGTCGTTAAGGACCGAATTTCAATTTGGATTTTTATCCCACAATTTGGGGGATCGTCCGTATCTCCTTCACCGGCTTCACCCATCCCTTTAACATTCAGACTCTCGCCGCCATCAGCCAAGACTTTTGCCGTTCATTCCTCTAACTCTCATCTACCCGCACCTCATGACTGTGGATCCGAAGCATCCATTACGTGGCTCTCCAGCTAGTTCAGCGGCGTGCTTGAGGTGGCGATTTAACTCAGAGTGGTTTGGAGCGGCGGGATTAGGTGACAACTCCGGCAGCTGATTTAGGCGGCAAAGCGGGGAGGGCCAGCGCTTGGTGGACGTGAATTTAAGGTGATGGATTTAAGAGGCCACTGGTTTGCGGTGGTGGGAACATGAGATAACACCGTCGACTGATTTGGGTGGGATGGCATTTCCGGTCGGCGGCACTGTTGAGGCGGCGGATCTGAGCGGCCAACGATTTGCGGCGGCCGGAACATGACATTACACCGTCGACTACTTTGCGCGGTGATGGCATTTCCGGTCGGCCTCCTTGATTTGATGTTAGTGGAAAGAAATGTTGACAGCAACCGCGGTACCATTGCTAAGAAATATTGACAGCAACCGCGGTACCATTGCTGTGTTGTCTCCCCCGATTTCGCTTGTTTCTTTGGTTCCGATATGAAAAGATTGGATGTGCCATCTTTCTTTAGCTGCCATAAAATTGGATCTTTTTTTTTTTTTGGCATTCTTTCCATCCATGACTTGATCTTCTCCGGATTTGATTTGGATTTGAATAACGTCTTCCGAGGGTCTTGCGACTTGAATCTCGGATCGAAACGCTGAACTTTGACGGGTTTTGACTTGAAGATCTTGGAGTTCTTGATGTATTTGACCCTTTAATCTTCCTTCGATCTTGATTTGTTGAAGAACGCCCTCGATTTGATGAAGAACGCCTTGAATTTGATGAAGAATGACTTGAATATTGTAGAGAGAATTTTCTCCTACGGTTTTTCTTCTTCTTGAGTTGTGTTTTGAATTGTGTAGAGAGGGTCCCTATTTATAGTGGTAGAATAAGAGTCCTACTTAAAGTCTACTTGATGACGTGGCGCGATTTGATTGGCTCTCTTTAAATTGATATTTATCTCTTATAACTTGGAAGAGAAGAAATAATCCTATTGGCCAATAATTAATTGATAATTATCTCCATAACTTATTTTGTAAGATAAATTATAATTTAATTTAGACACAATTTAATTGGCTAATTTAAATAACCAATTAATTAATTTTATGCGTCTACAGTTTCTTCGGTGCCGAGCCTTACTTCGCTTACGGTTATGAGTTTAAAGGGAGTTGTGCTCGAGAATGTTCCGATGCTATCCGTCAAGTGCCTTTCCCGCCCGACGAATCAGCTCCCAACTCGTCGAGGATGTCGATGCGGACATCGAAATAGACTGCAATAGTCGATCGATCCTTTACCGATTTCATTAAATTCACTTATGTTGATTTTGATTGTGGGTCTCGAATACCATCAACTCCGATCCACATTGCTTTGATTTTGGAACAATATTTCTCTATCCGAATCCTGAAAGTTCCGATTTCTAGATTTCCAATTTTTTGGGAACGGAATTGGAATAAATATTAGATTTTTTGAATTCTGAATATTATTATGTATGTTATATTATAGATAACTAAAAATATAGAAATTCTAAATCCGCCGATTACATTTTGAATTTTTTTTTTTGGGCAATTTGTTTCGTTCTTATTCTTTTTTTTTTTTTTAAGTTTTGCACGTTACCTAGACAAAAGAAATTTATAATTTTTTACCTAAACTCATTAAATTGTTTCACGATGCCTTAAATATGTCATTAATTTCCACTGGAATTGTTTGCACGTGCCTGGCATGTGAGTTTTTCTGAGGGTATAAACGTCAATTCCATTAAATACAACCCTAGTTATGATTGGATAACTCAGTTACCCAACTATTAGGGCTTGGGCCTATAGTCTTTCGTGTAGAATTTGACCTAGTTTGTCTTTCCTTTTTTTTTTACAACAACTTTTGAATCAATCAATTCGTATATTTCATTTATAAGAGATTTTCCTTTTAAATTTAATTAATTCCATAAGATTTTTTCTATTGTTTCTCCGGTTTATTGTTTGGCAATTGCGAGGTTCTCTGTACAAAGATTCAAGCTCCAACCCCAAACGAACAGCGTAAGATTTCAATTCAATTGTTGCTTTAAAATCCTTAATCTTGTTGCTAAACTAAAACCCTAATTTTTCAAGATTGTTGCTTTAAAATCCCTAATTTTGTTGCTAAACTAAAACCCTAAATTTTCAAGATTGTTGCTTTAAAATCCCTAATTTTGTTGCTAAACTAAAACCCTAATTTTTTTATCTGATACTGTACTGATAAGGTATAGCTTTCTGATTGAAGATTTATTTAATGCAAAACTTTCTTCTTATTGCGTTGTTAAGTAGTTCTAATGTACAATCTTGTTTAACTGACAGTGTGGTAAGATGAGTTTTGTGGTCGATGATCGGATAAGTCAGTTGCCCGACGACGTTCTTGTCGATATATTGTCTTTTCTATCGCTCAAAGAAGCAGCTCGAACGAGTGTTCTTTCGTCCCGTTGGATAAACTTATGGAAACATATAACTTGTCTTGATTTGGACACGCCAGCTTCGCTCAAAAGCTTCGGACACAAGTACGTGAACTGGGTGAACTCCGTTATCCGATCAAACAAATCCCCCACCTTAAAAAAATTTAGGATCCGTTTTCCTGCAGATGGTAATTCCATTACTCAGTGGCTTGAATTCGCGTTTTCCAGACATGTTCGGAGTTTGGAGTTGGACTTTCCAGTTTACTATAATAACTTTTGTTTCCCCAACGAGTTATTTGCCCCAAGAAGCAATACGGTTCTCGAATTTAAGTCCCTCAAAGCATTGTCGCTTAAAAGAGTTACTTTGAGAGGTGGAGAAATCGAGTTATTTTTACGTAACTGCCCTTTACTCGAACAATTGATTGTCCATACCGCATGGAACATACCAACGATCGAAGTTTGTGGTCCATCGCTCGTGCTGAAACACTTGGAGATAGTCAACTGCACGGGCTTGCAATCACTTAAAGTTTACGCTCCGAATCTCGCCTCGCTTAGGGTTACGAGTCTAAAAGGAGTTTCGCTCGAGAATGTTCCAATGCTGGTTGATGCAACCGTCAGTTGCGACTATGATAGTATTTCTGTGAAACATTTACTTTCTGTATTGTCTAGCTGCATTTCTCAATTGGAGACTCTTAATTTGGTGTTGTCGAAGAGTTACGATAGAGAAACGAACGAGCTCTACAGTTATTTCCCTGAAATGCCTAAATTGAATAAGTTGGTCATCGAATGTTTTTCATTTGACGATCAAAGTCTCGTTAGGTTCGCTTCTCTGATAAGGGCGTCTCCTTACTTGCAGGAACTTGTTTTACATGTAGGTTATAATAAGTTTCTCTCAAAGTTTTTTTTTTTTTTTTTTTTTTTTTAGTGTTCGTCTGTATCAACATGTAATAAAAAGCAAACATAAATACGCTACTTGAATGATTTTCGTCTACGTGTGCAGAATAAAAGGTTAGAAGGTCGGCTAAAGCATAGACAAGGGGACTATGATGCTGCAGCTATTAATGCAAGGTTTCGGCACGAGCATCTTAAAGTGTTCAGATTTTGTGGATATCAGTTTTGCTCCAGTAACAATGCATTAGTTCGGTACATTTTGAAGAACTGCACAGTGCTTGAGAAAATAATAATCGATCCGTGTGTTATATTTTTTTACAACCGATCAAGTCGCGTGATGCTGGAAAAAAGTGCGAGAGACGTGGCAAAACAACATATTGAGCCGCAATTGCCTCACGGCGTTGAATTGGTTATTCTTTAACTTTCTCAATTGAGACTAATACTTAGTATATGTGTCGTGAACAACAATATTGAATGTTGGATTTGATACTTCAATTAACATCAATTTGAATTCAATTAATTTTGATTTTGGAACATATATTTTTGATATGAATCCCAAAAGTTCCGATTTCTAATTTCCAATTTGTATTTCTATTTTTTATTTTTGATTGAAATTGGAATAAATATTTGAATGGAAAACAGCTAAGCAAGGTAAAAATGAATTAAATTGATTAGCTAGCTCACACGATAATCCGATAAATCATAAAGAGATCGATAAACGGGAAATCTCGAGCCCAACTATGCCGTGAAATGAACCGTTTTACCTAATCTTTAATTTTGTTTAGTCGACATTGTTCTACTTAATAAACGTGTCCACATTTCTTTAATTTAAATAATCAACGTTTGCGTAGTTAGAGCAACGAATGCGACGCCGTTTCCGATCTTCTGCATGGAAGTACGTACAGCGGAGTGTGCGCTGCATGTGACCCTTACCTCACCTTTGGATGCTGCCTATAAATAGCCCGACGATGTACCGATCTATCACTTTATGCTTTATCCGATTATCGTGTTAGCTATCTAATCAATTTAATTAATTTTTACCTTGCTTAGCTGTTTTCGATTCAAGTCTCGTAAAACCCTAATTTCCATATCCAGAATCTAGTACACTTCAACTGGTTTTGACTATTTGAATTATTATTTTCTCCGATTTATGTTAGATATGCAATGGTTGCGTTGAATCGATTCGATAGACGATATTCAACCAATCCAATCGATTGCCATCCCTATATAGAAAAGAAATCTACTATTTTTTCTTTTTTTTTTTTTTTTGAGGAAAGAAATCTACTATTTGTTGACCGATTGTATGGAAAAATATTGATTGACAATATTAAACAAACTATTTATTTTAGGAAATATTTTGGTATTATGCAGGGTTACAGCAAATTAATTTATAATAAAATATAAGGAATACAATCAAAAATGTTAAAATATTAATACGATGAGGTTGGCATGAAATTACACAGATACGTCTTTTACAAATGGATTTTTCAGTTGACACGCGTCGTTACAGAAAAACCTCAAAGCAATTGATGCAATATTATTCTCCGTCTATAAAACATCACTTCATTTCTAGGTTTTCTAGGTTTCTCCGTTTTTCTGTCTCCGTCAACTGCAAAGAGCCATGTCCGAAAATTCAAGCTTTATGGATGATGGGAAGCGACTCAAAATCGACACCAAAGCTCAAACCCAGATGAACAAGGTCAGCTTTCATCGACAAATCTTCTATCTCTTTTCTCTTTACTTGTGTGTGTGTGTGTGTTAACTAATCCTGTATGTATATGCCCCTCGAATAAAATCCCTAATTTTGATGGTATAAGAAATCCCTAATTTTAATGGTATGTGGACACCCTAACTTTGATGGTGTGTGAAACCCTAATTTTGATGGTGTGTAAAGCCCTAATTTTGATGGTGTGTGAAGCCCTAATTTTGATGGTATATGAAAACCCTAATTTTGATGGTGTATGAAACCCTAATTTTGATGGTGTATGAAGCCCTAATTTTGATGGTATCTGAAAACCCAAATTCTAATTTTTTTTTTTATATATATGATTTTTGAACATCTAGTACCATGTTTCTTTCTCGGGTTCAATTTGCAACAACAAGATATCAAATTCTCTGGGAATGATGATTCGATTATGATTTAGTATTTATATTCTTTGACCGACAGTGTGGTGAGGCAAGTTTTGCGGGAGGTGATGAAGATCGGATAAGTCAGTTATCAGATGGCATTCTTGTCGATATAATCTCTCTCCTACCGCTCAAGGAAGCAGGTCGAACCAGCATCCTTTCACCCCGTTGGAAAAACCTTTGGAAACGCACACCCTCTCTCGATTTCGAATCTCAAAATGCATACCGACCAAACCTTAAAAAGTTACTTAACTGGGTGGACTCCGTTATCAAATCGCACAAATCTCCTGCATTGAAAGATTTCAGAATCTGTTTTCCTTTAGACAGATCGTCCGATGATTCAATCACCCGTTGGCTCGAATTCGCATTCTCCAAACAAGTTGAGATGCTGGAGTTGAACTTCGAGAGCTACCCGTTTTGTTACTATTGGTACGAATATTATCGTTTCCCGAAGGAGTTGTTTGCACCAAGTAACACACTTTTCGACTTCAGTTCCCTCAAAGGATTGGGGTTCAAGTGTGTTAACATGCGCGGTGGAGCTATCGAGTTACTTTTACGTAACTGCCCTCTTCTCGAACAATTGATTCTCCGTTGGCCAGGAAGAATAACAAAGATCGAAGTTTGTGGCTCGTCGCTCGTGCTGAAACACTTGGAGATAGTCAATTGCACTGATTTGGAATCGCTCAAGATTTCCGCCCCGAGGCTTGCGTCGCTTAGGGTTACGAGTTTGGCGGGGCTTTTGCTCGAGAACGTTCCGATGCTAGTTCATGTCACCGTCGGTTTTAACAGAGAGTGCGTTTCTATGAAACGTGTGCTCTCGGTGTTTTCTTGCTGCGTTTCGCAATTGGTGACGCTTAAATTGGAGATGCGGATGTGTAACGTCGTAGACGAAACGGAGGAGCTTTGCCAGCTGGCTGAAATGCCGAGATTGAAGAAGTTGGTCGTTGAATATGATATGTGTGACGTCGGAATTGTTGGCCAAGTCGCTTCTTGGAAAAGGGCATTTTCGTACGTGCATGAATTTGTTTTGGTGGTACGTAATTTTCTCTTTTCAATTTTCTTGTACGATTTGTTTTCACGTGTCGTTAATTGTTTATTGATTTATTTATTAATTTATTGATTTATCCACGTGTGCAGGATAAATGGAATGAACGTAGGATGCGGCGTAATGGAGCCATGAAGCTCGTTAATTAAAACGACGTAGAGAAAATAATACTTGAACTTACATGTGGAGCAATCTGCGATAATTGTCGCGTCGTTTGAAGGAAGTATTGTTGTTTCTTTTTTCGGGTTTATTTTTCGTTTTGATGTTTTCCTTTTTTTTTTGTTTCTGGTAGAAGACATTAATCCAAGTACGGATTTAAATTGTGCGTCTGATCTCGAATATTGGATTTGGTACTCTGAAAACATTCGATTTGGGTTGAAACTTGAATGAACTTTTCGAATTCCGTATATTTCGATCCAAGTAAAATTGATTTTAGCACAATATTTTTCTGTCTGAATACTTAATATTTCGATTTCCGATTTTTCCAAATTTTGTTGGAACGGAATTTGAATATTTATATGCAATTACGATGTCCTATTTGGTTATCTACGACACTTCTACCATGTACTCTGTACTGCAGGTGGCTGAAGAAGTAGAAATTGCGAATTTTGTTGATTTTGATCAATAAAATTCCAATTTTGAAACAATTTATTTCATTTAAATTTCTGAAATTCCAATTTCCAAATTCTGGGATTTTTTAATGGGGGAAGCCCTAGCTTAACCATAATAAAGTAGCCCGAGCTCTGTAATTTTCCGGATAAATGTGCTATTATAAGGTTTCCACTGCATATTTCCACAACAGAATATAGTCGATTTTACTTCCATCGAATTTATGTGATAGTTTACGTAATCGCTTATAGTTGATTAATAAATTAACTACATAAAGTACTCAGTTGATTTACGTCCAGTTTAATCGAGAGTTTCGCGATAAAATAAATTAAATTAAATTAAATGCCATAATTACAAATGATTAGACGAATCAGGAGCAAATCCTGCTATATGATTGGATTATGCTTCCTAAACATGCAAATAATTAATCATAACCCTGATAAAACCAAAAAAAATAATACCCAATTTAATTGTTAATTAATCACTAGTACTGACAGAAAACCCATAATTTATATGCATATTCACCTACTGAATTTATTTAATTATTTTATTTTAAAAGATTGTGCAACAATATCTATAATAAGTATTTTTTGGAATCTTAACACTGTATTATTGTCATTATATATATATTTATATTGCATGGGAGTGAATTAAATTATTAACTAGAAAAGGTATACTATACTAATATATATATCATTATCAATAATTCAATAGTGATGGGCGACCAGTCATATAGAGGGGGGACAAAGAGCCGATTTTTGCGGGAATTAATGTTAATTATGCAAAATATAATCATGTTTTTTCTTTTGACGTTTTCCTAAACATTATCTAATTAGAGGGATTAATTTAAAAATTAAGTCTAGACAAGATCATATGTATATGCTGCGGCTAAATTAATTATGCCTGTTTTTTTCTGCAGGTTCATCTTTGACGTGTATTTATTATTGAACATTACTACTCTACTCCTCTTGCCACATATATATATATATATATATATATATATATATATATATATATATATTAGAGTCAGGATTTTAAGTTCGAGGGGTCGAATGCATTAAAAGAATTCTGAAGGAGACTGTTACTGTTATTGTACGTAAATGTTATATTACTACTCCTCTTGCCATTTATATATATATATATATATATATATATATATATATATATATATATATATATATATATATAAAAGTTCGAGGGGTTGAATGTATTAAAAGAATTCTGAAGGAGACCGTTAATGCTATTGTACGTAAATGTTATATTTCTATATAAATTAATATTATTTTGAGAAATGTTAGGGGGGTCGTGACCCCCAGACTCTATGCTGACTTCGCGACCGGACACCTAGTTAATTAATATATATTTATGAAGGATCATCCATAATAATAATAAAGAGTGAATAATAATCCCATAAAATATGTTTCCACACATGTAACCTACTATATAGGAATAACATGGACCAAACCTTATAATTTTTGGCTTCACACATACAACAATAACATGATTTGGTCATTGCATAAAAATACAACCACATGGGATGATTATGGGCAATTCAATTCTGGATATTAATTTTAATTTTTAATTTGATTTTATATTGTGGATGTAACGCATGCTGACGTGGACCAATTAGGAAAACGCAATGTCACATGGCTACATATATACACACTTCTCTATCAAATGTATAGACTATGGAAGGCAGTTTGATTTTTTGATCCCATGATTCACAACACTCAAATTTAATGTACTAAATTAATTAATTTTATTTATTGCCCCTTTGTCGTGTTTGTCTTTGTCTATATAGTTCAGTTTTCTGATAGTTGGGTTTTCAAGAAAATTAAATAAAAAGGACCACATTACATGCTAAGCCAAACAGCGCCTTATGATGATGTATCCTTAAGGTTTCTCATTCTGGCGCCAAAATTAATCTAACTATATATGCTGTCTTTTTTTCTTTTTTCTTTTTTTAATTATTATTTTATTTACTTATCTATTTATCATTTATTTTCTGAGTATGCTGTCTTAAAATTGATGTTTGGTGGACAATTGGACATTGATATGTACCAGATTCCGGTTCATTGGATGTAAATTGAGACGTGCAATTTCTTCTAAGTATTCCAAACCAATTAATTAATTTGATTAATTGATTAATTATTTTTGGAGGGGGTTTATACATGTAGTTGGTCCTTTAATTCCCACGTAATTAATACAGTAGGATTTAACCATTTAGGTTTTTGTCTTTAAAGCAAAAACCTAATGAACGATTTTATATAAAAAAAAAAAAATTTAATTGATCTCGAGCTCAAGCAGTTCTTAAGGTATTATATGAAATCAAAGTTGGGAATTAAGTTGATTAATAAATGATGAAGGCGGATGTGTACGCCGATACTCGGCGCTAGAATACAACATTTCTCAATTTTTTATTATTTTATATAGAATATAAATAAAAAATTGTGTACAACCGCATTAACAGTCCCCTCGAAAATTCTTTAGTGCATTCGGCCTCCTAAACTTAAAATTCGGGCTCGGCTAGTGGTCGAACTTGCACATGTTTGTCGCTTTCCATAACAATGTTTGATTTGGAAGAAAGAAATAAATTGCACACCAAACATTTATAATTATAGTTGAATGTGAATAGGAACAAGGCCATATAAAATATAAAATGGGTTCCACCCCACCGGAAATTTTTATTACTATTATTATCTATTTATTTATTATTGTTATTAATTACTATTATCAATGTTTGCAATTTTTAACCTTTTTTTAATACATTAAATGTCCTGCTAAAGTAAATTTAGATTAATTAAAAAGAAAAGAAAAAGTGAAGTATAGAATATTCAATGCAATTTTCAATAGGTTATAAAAAGTGCTTTTAAACAAGAACAAAAATCTGAGATCACCACTTAAAAGTTACAAAGCACTTATTTCAAGTTTCAACAGTAAACTTTTTTATGGAATATTCGCTTTTCCGGCAAATTTACCATCAAATTTTTATGGGTAATAATATAGAGTAAACTGCAAAAACCACCCCTGTATAATCTCAGAAATAGCAAAAACCCGCCCTATGATAAATAAACTAGCAAAAACTCCCCTGTGAAATACTTAAATAGCAAAAACCCCC
>NW_012194522.1:548950-562957 GCF_000504015.1 Erythranthe guttata
TATATATATATATATATATATATATATATATATATATATATATATATATATATCCCATGCATATTGTTAGATGGTATTATGACCCATTATTAATTGGATATATAGATAGCTAAGAGCATCTCCAACCGGGACACCATAACACCATTTTTCATCTAATTTAGGTGTTTTTAGCCTCCCACCCAAAATTCCTATATCACCATTACACCTAAAATTATAGAGATTTGGTTTTAGCCTCCAACCGTGGTCAACCCCCATATCACCAAATACCCAAATCCTATTTTTCCACCAAATTTTCTGGTGAAGAAATTTTCATCTCCCACCGGTCCACCATTTTCCTATTTTTTCCACCAAATCCTATTTTTCCTACCAAATATAGAAGTGAAAATAAAATTTGCCGTAATTAACCCCTCTCTTATTAAGTACCATATAAACCCCCCCCTTTTAACTAATTGCACCCGATTACCAACTTATTATCATGTTTATCGTAAATACATTGGTATTAATTATTAAATTAGTTTTTAAAATATAAATACATTTGTTATTATTAACAAAACATTAACTCTAAAAATATAAATATGCTTATTTTTAATTAATTTGTTTTTTTTGTTGGTATCAATGTTTATTAGTTCATTTCTTTAATTGATACTAATAAAATACGCTAATTGCTTAACTAATACGCTAAATGCTTAACTAATACGCTAATTGCTATTGATAAAATACAATAAGTAACAATAGAATGATTAATAAAACACACTTTAATTGATGAAATACAGGACGGGACATTTAAATTGAAATACATAGCTCATAAAATAACAAACAACATAACATGATAACAAAACAGGATAAACAATAATACAAATTATATAAATTTAAATCATAATAAACTGCTTATTTAAGTTTTCATGCCGTACTTAATAGTCTCTGCTGTCATAGTTGTTGTCGTTTGGAGATTCCGGGACATAAACATCTTCATCGGTTCCTCCACTTCCCCCTGCACTAAAATTTAAATTCCTAGCAGCCCTTGACCTGTTTCCATTGTCTATGATTTCTTGTTTCTTATCACTCCAGAATTGTTTGCTATAGGGTGTGAGATTACTCAAATCCTTACTCATAATATCCATATCATGTTCAAGAGCCTTTAATTTTATTTTTCTTTCTTTCATGTCTACTTTTTGTTGTTTAATGCTCACCAATAAATCTGCACGTGCTTCTCTTTTGTTTTGAATATTTAAGTACTCTTCATGTTGCTTTTGCATAAGAGGAGCGGCTCGATTCTGGAAGAAAGAAGACTTACACGAAGTCATGTTTGCATACATTATTCTGCACAATATGATAGTTGAGGAAGAACGCAGTGGATATAGAAACGTTTATATTTTTGATGATACTCAATTTCCCACAAACCTTGACTATGAAAGTTCGTCCTCTATCCCGCCTGTTGAGCTTTTGAGAGATTTTAATAATACGGAATATGTTAGTTTTCTTGGTCGACATCGAAATCTGATAAATCAAGGAAAACACAATGAATTAAGAAGGAGACTGGTAGCACACTTGTGGGATAAACGTGCTCAAATCGGTGATGTTGAAGATTATGATGGTGATGATGATGATAAGAATGGTGAATGAGATTTTTTTTATGATTTCAAATTGATTTATGTTGTAATATTTTATTCATGCAATAATTTATGAGATTATTGTTTATGTATGATTTTATTATATTTAAAATAATTTGAGTTCATGTTATTTCATGTTTAGACAATTTTTTAAGATTAATAACATAATTTTTAAATTATTTAGTTGAGAAAATTTATTACTTAGCATTGGTTCTATAATTAATATTTAGGAAATACAATATTATAAAATTACGATTAACATTAGATTTATAGTTTTGGGGTATATATGGTGAAATGCCATTGGAGACCAAACCAAATTCCATTTCCTATAAGTGGTTAAATGGTGAAATATTATTATTTTAATATTTGGTCTAAATTTTGGTGATACCCATTGGAGACCAAAATCACCATTTTTCCACTAAAAATGGTGGAAGAGTAAAATGGTGTGCTACCGGTGGGAGATGAACCCATTTTTTCACCACCATAAATAGGATTTGGTGAAAAAATGGTGAAACCGGTTGGAGATGCTCTAAGAGTCTATTTTAACACTGTGGAGTACAGTACAACCACAAAATCCAGTTACGAAGGGACACGTGTCCAATCCATATCCCAAAGAAAAACAAAATTAAGGTACAAAATATTGGATCTACCTTTGCCATACAAGCATCTCTTTTCTCGATTCTAAGCATCTACTCTCAGATGCTCTAATCCCATCTGATCCAACGGCCCAGATTTTCCAGATCTCCCCCATATATATAATCCCAGTATATATCCACAACACTCAATATATTCTCGCTAAAGAAAACAAAAAGAAAAGGAAAAATAAACAGAAAGCCTTGAGAGAGAAAATCTAGAGAGAGAAATTAGCGGTGGGATTAAAAATGGGCACATTGGATTCTCCGCTCGAAGCTCTGGCTCTCAATTACCTGACTTACGGTTTCCTCACGGTCGTCAACAGTATATGGCCCTGGGTGGCCGTCATAACGGCCGCCGTTAGTTTCTGGCGGATCAGGGCTCTCTCGTCGCCGGAGCTCCGCAATGCTGCGTCCTGCAAGGCGGAGGCGGAGGAGGAGGAGGAGGAGGAGGCTATTGTTTCAGATGCTCCCGCTCGGGCATTCTGCTGCCGCGTATTGGCGAGAGAATGCAGCACGAAAACGAAGTTTAGATTGTATTACGAGGAGGAGGATTTTAGAGGAGACGACGGCGGTGAGAGTGACGATTACCGGAGTGAGGTGGCGGCGGCGGAGGCGGCGGTGAGTGAGAAGTTGGATTATTGCCCTAGGCGGCGGTGCGACGATTGGGAGAGAACGATGGTGGTGATGAGAATGGGGGACTTGGGGTGGTACCGGTGGCAAGATATGACTGTGCTGGACGGCAGCGTGGTACGGTTGTGGGAAGGGCGTAGGCGGTAGGTGCAGACATGCGGCGGCGACGGCGGATGGTGGTGGCGCCGTGTGGTGGGGTCATCAATATATAAATATGTACTACAGCGTAGTAAATTGATGGGAATAATTAGTCATTTCCGAATCCTTTTGTGATGACAGAGTTGCTAAGGTTTCTGAGCTGAAAATTGTACATACATTTTGTCGGATCTTTATTACTGCAACAATTCCATTTTTGCCCTCTCTTTTTCTCTTTTTCTCCGTATATACGGTTAAACTTTTATAAATTCATAAATTCTATGATTTAACGAAATATAAAATTATCGAATTAACAATTTAGTAGGTTTTTATCGAATCGGTATCAGAAGAAATTATTATTTAAACGAAATTATTAATTTATCGAGGTTCTAATGGATATATATATTCTGCGATTGTACTACAAATCCAAGTATCCAACCACCGCAAACTTAGGTGTTTAATTAAATTTACAAAATTCGAATCTAGGTTTCGTGAGGGGTACTACTGTCATTTTAAAGATTCAGTTGCATTTTATTTTTTTGTCTAATTTGATTTGAGTTAGTTTGCTAATAGTGTTATTTTTATTGGGGCTATTTGTCAAACACCCCTCATTCAATTTTGACTTCTTGATAAATCCAAAAATTTTAATTGATATTTGTTATAAATCCAATTGAGTGGAATTATCCAAAATGTCCTTATCTAATATTACTTAAAATTACCATATTATATTATTTTGAAAAATTCATTATTTTCTTAGTAGATATGCAAATCCCCCTATTTTCTCCCCACCACCCCCCTTTCCTCTCATGTATCACGCCTCCTTCTCCTCCAATTAATTAATTAATTAATTGGAATTTTCTTTTTATTTATGTTTAAGTTTTATCAAAAAAAATTTAAATGGTTTTTTTATACATCCGTTTTTTAAGTTAAATTTTAAAAAAGAATTGTTTTTAACAAACTGAAATCCCTCTATAACTTACCAAAAATCACTATGTGATTATAGTATTCTATTACGAAAATAGAGTATAAATTTATCGAAAAACTC
Source organism: Erythranthe guttata (assembly GCF_000504015.1). The sequence continues at coordinate 553,006 of NW_012194522.1, forward strand.
TATGTAATTAACAAAAATAACTCTATAATTAATGAAAACCACTCTTTAAATTAAAGAAAATTACTATGTAATTAGCAAATTTCATTACAAAAATTCACTAAAAACTTATGAATTAACGAAAACCGCTCTATAATTAATGAAAACCACTCTGTAATTAACAAGTTCCATGACAAAAAAAATCACTAAAAACTTATCAATTAACGAAAACCACTCTGTAATTAATGAAAATCACTCTGTATTTAATGAAAATCACTATATAATTAACAAAATTCATTACAAAAATCCACTAAAAACTTATCATTAACGAAAAAGACTATGGAATTAATGAAAACCACTCTGCGTGCAAAAACCACTTTGTGTGCGAAAACCACTCTGTGTGCAAAAACCACTCTGCGTGCAAAAACCACTCTTATATTGAAGTGGGTCCTGTACATATAAATTAGTCCTCCCCAAACTTGATGAAACATGAACGGATTTTGGGCTGTTGTTTATTAAGTTTACGGAAAAAAAAAAAGATAAACTATATTTTCCGTTCGATTTTGGTCTCCAATGGAGTAGTAACGGCGTCTAGAGTCGTCCCGGGTGACTGAGTGGGCTGGGCGCCCTGGGCGGATGGTTGAGAGAAGAAACTGGCAATAGTGTGGGAGCCCTGCCCTTGAGCTTTGTGTCCATGGCAGATGCAGAACGTTTGGGGGGGACGGGTTTAGGGTTGGTTATTTTCTTTCCCAATTAAGTTTTATTTAGATTATTATGTTTATTAAATATTTTCTGCCGTGTTAATAATTTTTTAATTAATGTTAAGTGTTAAATAATTTGCTAAGACAATTAAAAATACTTAAATATTTCAAATCCTAAAACATAGGTTACTTTTAGGTTAGGGGTATAATTATGATAATTTATTACTTTTTATTAATAAATACTGAAATGGATTTATCTCAAAAAGTTGTGAAAAAATTGGATCCATTGTAATTAGACTTGTGTGATGGGGGGCTTTTGACAAATAATCCCATTTTTATTTTTGTTTCAATGGCTAAATATGTTTTCTATATAAAAATTTGATGGGCCTTCTTTAGTGTATAAAATAAATGTGCAAATACAATTTAGAACAAATGGATGGCTCTCTATACAATTGGGCTTCCAATTGATGAATCTGATATGGGTCATGGGCCGGGTTACAAAACGGGCTGTTGGAGCCCGAAATGGAAACAAAAGGAACCCATGAAGAATGAACAAGAGGCCTAGTATTCAGTCACCCACATTATCCACCTATTTTGAGTTTGTCACGCATGGTTAGTCTAGTATCGTTTATGTCTCTCATATGGTTTGCAAGCTACATCATACGAGACTGCAGGTGTGTGCATCCAATGCACTTATACGGTTTAAATTTGTAGTTTTACTCTAGTATCAATCCAGTTAATTTATATTTTTTTAATCTAAATATTTCAGCTTCGTCTGATAAAAGAACGTAAAATTGGTCGATTTTCATTACATCCATTTCCAGAAAAAAATCGAATACGATCGCAATCTATACTTGCAACACTCGTGTTTACACTACTAGGTGGATGCAACCAGAAGAAAATTATGTTCTTATGAATAGATGAAATTTCAATAATTACAACTTCTCGCGCGCGCGCACACACACATACATACATACAAAGTGTGTGTGTGTGTGTGAAATAAAATCAATAATTAGGCATATGTAGTTAGAGGTGAATGGGGCCGCGGTGACAAGAAATAATGGTAGGGGGGAAAGGGACCATTTGCAGCAGTTGCAGCTCTGCAACTCGCACATGACATGCTGCATTTATTTCTATACCAAGTAATTATACTATTTCCATAATTATAATTGACACCCTTTATTTCTTCATATTTACAATTCCTATCCCTATATATATATTTATTTTATTTTATTTTAATTTTAAAAGAATATGTGAAATGTGAACGTTTGGTAAGTTTAGTTGGCTATGGGGTGTACACATTGCCCACATTAATGCATGGCTCCAAATCAAAAGCATTCATTTTTTTAGTTGCAGACTTGTCATAATTGTTTTTGGCAATATCACATGTCAATCAAATTTAATTTACTAATTTACAAGGGAAAAAGAAAAATGATTGAACGAATTATAGTACTATTTGTCGCTGAACAAAACTGATCTTTTTTTCGTTCCAAATCGAACCGTCCCAAAATGCAAGGTTGGCTTCTCAATCGGACGGTCATCTGGTCTTTAAGCCTCCTTTGGTGTACTTGTGCCGGTTTTTTTTTACCCGTTTTGCCCTCCTAACGTCCGATTGGCGGTTTATATTTCTCATAGTTCAAATGTTAGAGCCTAAGGTTATGAAAAAAGGTGGTGTTATTTTCAATGGTGATGTTGGAAAACATGATGTGAACTGAAAATAGGGGGGGTACATGATGAGCTGGCATACTTAAACAAGAAACCAGGCCTGTAAATAAATAGACAATATATAAATATATTTAATGCTAACTCAACTATTTGCAATTAATTCATCATCCTCAACTCAACTGCCCAAAAAACGAAATTCAACGAACTCATTAATCAACCTCGTAACAAAATTTAATTCTATTCTGATTTTCTGATACACACAACAGCTGAGATAAATAATTGGCTGGTAAATTTAGGTGTGGCTGATGTGGGAGTTATTTGATCGACAGCTGTCAACCTCCCATTTGCTGGCCCATAAGACAATTATTTTATTTTAGGGTGAATTCCGTTTTGCACCCCATAATTGACCCTAATTGGCGCTTTGCACCGTCATATTTCAAAATTGGCAATGTCCACCCTTAATTTATATTTCTATGCCACAATGCATCCTACGTCAATTTCTTATTAGATTTAAGCCCAAAAATCAATGTATCCCGATATTTTAACTTCTATAAAATAAAAATTTAAAGTCTTATTCTAAATAATACATTTAATTTCTATCAACTAACATTAAAAAATAATACTAGTGTCCTACAGTTCTTATTCTATTTTTTTTAATAGATATTGATTTTATGGAAACTAGGAATTTTGAATTATTTTAAAAATTAAGATTGATTCAGAATTAGAAATTATATATACATTTTTTGATTCGATGCAAAACATATAAAATAAATCATCAATTATATTATATATATATATATATATATATATATATATATATATAATTAAATAATATTAAGTAAAATAAGTAAGAAAATAGTAATAAAAAAAGTAAAATAATTAAATAATATTAAGTAAGAAAACAAAACATAGAATAATGAAAAATCCTTCAAAAGAATAACGCGAGATATTGATTGTTTTTTGCTAAAATATCACTAGAAATTGAGGTAGGGTGCATTTTGGCATGAGACTTATATTTGAAGGGTGGACCTTGCCATTTTAAGATGTTAGGGTGGAAAACGCTACATACTGTTAATTTTGGGGTGCAAAACGCAATTCACCCCTATTATTTTATATATAATTAATTTCTGAATTTTTACACAATGATTTTAGTTGCAGATATGTTTAATGTAAAGTATTACTAATATTGAGGTTTGTCCTCGTAATTTGGTCCAATTTCAAGACCAATGTCTCTTATACTTTCCAGAAAATATAATTAATTAATTAATTAATATAATTAATAAATTATTACCAACCCCCCTATAAAAGTCCCATACCCCCTTATCTCTCTTACAGTCTTACTTTAAGGCACATTCAACCAGCTGCCCTAAAACATTAGGCCCCCCCCCCGCCCCCAAATCTCACTCACTCACTCTCTCTCTCACACACAAAACGCACTAATCGCCGCCGCATTATCAGCCGATCTCAGATATGACAACGACGGCGGCGGCCCTTCACTCCTGTCTTCTCATTCTCCTCCTCTCGCCTCTCCTCCCATCAACAACCGCCGCCGCCAACGCAACCAAACACGACCTGGTCCGCCGGTCCTGCGTCCACGCCAGTTTCCCGGAAATCTGCCTCCGCACGCTCTCCTCCTACGGCGGCGCCGCCAGCACCCCCCGCGAGCTGGCGCTTGCGGCGGTGAGGGTCAGCCTGGCCGACGTCCGGCGGGCGGCGGACTTCCTTGCCCAGCTGAAGGGCGACGGCCGGAGGGAGCAGGGCGCCCTGAGCGACTGCGTGGAGCAGATGGGTGACTCGGTGGAGGAGCTGAGCAAGACCCTGACGGCGCTGCAGCACCTCCGCCGCGGCGGCGACTTCCAGTGGCAGATGAGCAATGCGGAGACGTGGGTCAGCGCCGCGCTGACGTACGAGGACACCTGCCTCGACGGATTCAAGGAGATCAACGGCGAGGTTCGGGCGGACGTCCACCGGAAGATCACCAACGCCGCCAGGGTTACCAGCAACGCGCTTTATTTCATCAACCTTCTCGATGACTAGCTTGTACACTCCGATCTGCGGCGATCCAGACAAAATTACCCTTTTGCCCCTTTGATTAATTAAGCTAGAATTAATTAATGCGCTCTTTGTTTAATTAAGTGTGATTAGCTTATTAATTAATGCCCTTAAGCCCACTTTTGTGAATCTCTGTCTACATATATATAGAAATTATATTTAAGTTGATAATCGGTGTCTTCTTGTACTCGTGTCGGCACTTGCTGTTAATTTATTAATCTTCTATTTTAAATTTAGCCCTATATTCTAGATTTATGGCATTTGACACCCTTATATTTTATTTTATTTGTACAAACCTCCCAATACAGTTTTTTTTTTCTTTACAACTTGCTCTCATTTTTTCTTTATTTCCTATTATTTGTGACATATATAAGGAAAAATACTCATAGCTAACTTACGCTTGTATTTTGACGAGTGTTGATTATTAACGGGGACTTGCTTTTCGCGGTTGCAAAATTGCTATTCGCGGTTATTAATAAAATATTTCATCTCTCTAGAAAAAGAAGGTTTTGAAGAGAATTTGCTTAAAAATCATTCTTGTTGGTGTGATATACGAAAACAAATGAGCTCGTCGGATGAAGATCGTGATAGCGGATCTAGCGAGGTAAAAAATTCTTCTTCTCGATCGGAAAAACTCGAAAAATTGGTCAAACGCCCAAATTGGGCGTGCACAGCTTCTTTGGGCGCCCGAGTTGGGCGTCCGGTTCAAACCGTTTTTAATTTTTTTTTTTTTTTTTTTAAATAAATAAATTTTTAATATTCTTTTCAGGACAATACGTCTAGAGTTGAAGTTGATCATACCGATTATTTTACAACAACTCAATTGTTTGACTCGGGGGACGAGTTAGTGGATTGGGCTCGGTCCGTTGCAAGAGCTCTTTTCGTGAAATTAATTAGAAAAAGTACCCCCAAAATAAATAAAGTGTGTCTGACTTGTGACCTGTTCGGAAAGCCTCGAGAAAGTAACGCAGAGCCGTCCTCGAAAAGGTCTGGTAGCAAAAAAATAGAATGTGGTTTTCAAATGGTCGGACGCCGGGGGTTGGACGATAGATGGGAGCTTAGAATAGTATATGGGAAGCATAATCATCATCCGATATACACGTCTGGGCATGGGCTTAGTGCATTGAATGAAGCGGAGTCGAAGATTATCAAGGATCTTTCACAAAGTCATGTGCCGCCCAAGAAGATTTTGGCTAACTTGAGAAAAAATGGCTTGGGTCTCGATGCTTATTCGAAACAAATATACAATGAAAAGGCGAAGTTGAGAAGATTAGCTAGGGGAGACCGTACAGTGATGCAATATTTGATTGAGTTGCTTGAGGAGCATAACTATTACAAGTGGTTCCGTACAGATGAAACGACACATGCAGTTATCGATTTGATGTGGGCTCACCCTCTATCTGTCGAATTGTTAAGTAAGTTTCCGTACGTTATACTACTTGACAGTACTTACAAAACTAATCAGTACAAATTGCCTTTGTTGGAGATTGTTGGTGTTACTCCGGTCGAAATTTTTTTTACTGTTGGAGTGGTTTTTATGCGCCATGAAAATGAAGAGCATTATACATGGGTGTTGCAAAGGTTGAAGAGACTTTTCCCCCCACATACTCTACCTAGTGCACTCGTGACTGATCGCGAGTTAGGGCTCTTAAAGGCGATAGAGAATGTATTTCCGACTGTGCCTCATCTATTATGTCTTTGGCACATTAACATTAATGTGGGGCGTCGTGCTTCAAAGTGTTTTGGCAATAGTAGGCGTCGAGGATTTGCCTTTGTAGTCGGTCCGTGGCAAACTTTGGTAACATCAGTGTGTGAAGAAGATTTCTACCGGAATTATAGAGTTTTAGTGAACGATTACGCGAATCATCCACAGTTGATTGAGTACCTCCAAGACACTTGGCTGATATACAAAGAGAAATTTGTAAAAGCATGGACGGATCTAGTTTTTCATCTGGGCAATACATCGACAAGCAGGTATTTATTTATCAGTGGTTAAATACATATACTTAACTCACTGTCATGTTGTTTACTGAAACATAACCTACTTTAATCAAATTAGGGTGGAGAGCGCCCATAGAGCATTGAAGAGATGGTTGGCTTCGTCCACAGGTGGCTTTGACACATTTTGGGCACAGTATCACACACAGATTGCAGATCAACTTAACGAGATTCTGGCAGAGGGATGACTCATCACATGAGTTGCCATTATTCCCGGGCGAAGAAAATTCGAGACGAGGCCGAGGACGATCAAGAGGCAATAGAGGTCGTGGTTCATCTTCTGAGAGATCTCGTGGTCGTTCATCGACTGTGAGTGGACCCGAAATGAGAAGAATGCCCCGACCTATTTGGATGCGAGAACTTCATTTTTGCCTCGTTCCGGAGATTGTGACCTGGACGGACGTTCTAGGGGATGGTAATTGTGGTTATCGGAGCGTGGCGTGTGCAGTCAAGAACAGTGAGGATGATTGGATGGATGTTAGATTGGAAGTGTATACCTGTATTAGAGAGCATATGGCGTTTTTCAATGATTATTTCGGAGGTGGTAATTCAGTGTATCGGGTGTTGGCGAGTGTCGGCTATTGGGATAACGCTCCAGCACCTCTGGAAAAGTGGATGACGATCACGGACGTGGGCGTGGTTGTAGCAACATATTACAACACGTTGGTCTTGTCGGCTAGTAGTTTGGGAAATCAGACTTATTTGCCACTTTGGGCTCCCGAAGGTGTTTCACAGTTATCTTACCAGATGACTATACTATTTCTTGAAGCAGGAAGCCACTTTGTATATCTGAAGCTGAATGACAACTGTCCGCTTCCTCCGTTTAACCTGCAGTGGGCGAGATACAACAATCATACTGTTGCATATTTGTCAGATGCATTGCGGGAGCGACGTGAAGCGTGGGATAGTCTAACTAGTGTTTGATTTAGTAATATTGTTGTTATTGTTGTCGTTGTTGTTGTTGTTGTTGTTGTTGTTGTTGTTGTTGTTGTTGTTGTTGTTGTTGTTGTTGTTGTTGTTGTTGTTGTTGTTGTTGTTGTTGTTAGTTGTTATTGTTATTATTATTATTATTATTATTATTATTATTATTATTATTATTATTATTATTATTATTATTATTATTATTATTATTATTATTATTATTATTATTATTATTATTATTATTATTAAACGAAAAACAAAAAAACAAAAAACATGAAAAAGTTCAAATTAAAAAACACAAAACATCAACAAGTCCAAATCAAAGCAAAAAACATCAACACCAAAGAAGTTCGAATAATAAAAACATAAAAAATAAACACCTACGTATCTCTCGTCCGACGCCTGCGCTGAGAATGTCGCATATGTGAGTATCCTGCTTCTTGTTCGTCAGAAGCATTAGGACGATCCAACTGTAGATACTCGGCGAATGGGGCGCACATATCCTGGATCGTCCTGAAAAAGTCATCGGGAATCTGTCGAAATCCTGGAATAGTCGCGGGTGGCAAGTTATCGTAGAAGTAGGGATGCAACACCCGGGTGATGTCGTACACAAACGGAACTGCAGATGGCTCCGCTCTCTCAACCGGCTAGGTACTAGGATGTATACGGACGTGGGTGTGGTCGAGGTACCACGGCAAATACTCCGGTGTCGACTCCCAAGCCGGACGCGCCAAATGACCATAATAATCTTCATTAAGCATGTGCGTGTGAGGGATATTCCACATCTGATCGCCAGGCTCGTAGCTAATTTTGTAAGATGCTAATTTTCTCTCCCTCTTAGCACCTTTTAGCGGACGAATAGGGTCCGACGGTTTAATCTGCCGAAATCCGAACTGACGCAAAACTCTATCGGGCATGTAAGGCTCGACCGTATCCATCCATCGAATAGTCCCGTGATGAACTGTCTTTTCAACTTCACATGACACATTCACTCCAAATGGCGTCCAATTCACCTGTGCGTATGTATTCATAATAGAAATGTATTAATAAACATAGTAAATATATAAATCTTAATTTATTTAAACTTGATACTTACATCTGACGCACGCATAGAATCAAGACGTCGACGATAATCAACAAGTATATCCTCGTCTTTAGGGATATGATGTATCACCTGCCACCTCTTACACCATGGCTCTCCATTCACATGTGCGTTAACCATCGGAGGCCGGAAACACGGAAAATACTCATATATCCAACACTACAAAAATAATAAAACGGCATATTAAACATAACATTTTGGTGATATTAATAAAAGAAAAAATTGAGGGGTTACTACAAATAAAAAATTACCTCTAACAGTGTCAGACAACCACCCATCTGCGCCGCCTCAGCTCGCGTAGCCATGCCCAATTGTCGATACAAATAGGCCAATGTAGCCGAACCCCATGAATAGTCGGAAATCATATCGATATGCTCTAAAAGTGGGAAAAAATCTGCTTTCACCTTCGATCCACTCTTATCGACAAACAATAGCTTTCCAAGCAAGTACGCAATATATGCTCGTACCCGAAACTCGGAAGCAAATGAAGAATCGTCGCCATACATCCTATCCAAATCATCTAACCGGGATCCGTCTCCATACCACTTCTCCATAACTGGGGGCTCGACACCGAACGCTCTCGCACCCGCATAAATCGCATCTGCCTTATCAATCCAAACGTTAGAGCGCTTTCCACTAACTCGCAAATGCATGATATAGTGCACATCGTGGAGAGTAATTGTCATCTCTCCAAACGGCATGTGAAAGCTGTTGGTGTGTGGCTGCCACCTCTCGATAAAAGCCTCTATCAATGGGTTATTGTGCTGAGGGAGCGAACAATAACGCAAGTGATACAACCCGGTACTCTCCAATAATGAAACACTATAATAGTCGTCAGGGCCCGACCAAGTAGACTTCGCATGAGACCGCAACTTCAGCATATGTCGGCCCTATTGAATATATATTGATATTTAAGAATATATATTGATATTTAAAAATAGAAAAATCAACTATAAACATTTTAAACAAAATTTATTAAAATTAATAAGTATTACCTTTCCCTCCCAGATGTCGTAGGCAATATGGGCTCCAAAACTCGGAATCAAATGAGGGTATTTTGGTCCACCGGGTGTCTCACCAATCAACTTCCACGGTCGAGTAGGAAGAGTTTTTTTCGGACCGGGCCGGGACCTCGGGTTTGGGGCAGGAGTAGAACCACCGGAAGTACCCGCCATTGTATAAGCCGGAGGCGGAGGCGGAGTCAAACCGTCCTCGTCATCATCATCGGATGGCAAATCAGGCACCGGGAACTGATACTTCTGCTGAAAACGTAGTCCTGGATCGTACTCGTCCTCGTGGGGATCCATATATGTATCCATCTCCTGCTCGGGCTCTGCCTCTGACTCCTCCTCCTCCTCAATTGTCATACGCGGTTGTACAAAAGCACCAGTCCGTTCCCCACGACGTTTAGAACTGGTAACATTACGGTTGTGCGTTCTGCCCTCCCAGTTCCGCAGTATTCTGGTCCACCGGATTTGCAGGAGGACGAGTCAGGGGACCTTTTCCTTTTCCCATTCCTAATTTTTTCATCCAGTTA
>NW_012194522.1:564974-587098 GCF_000504015.1 Erythranthe guttata
AAAAGGGACCGAGAGGAAGGTATATAGCTTTTATAAACAAGGTTCACTAGGTATCTGGATTGCAAACAATATCTACCAAATACGTTATTCATCATTTATTTACGCAAAAACTATACGAAATTTATCCCATTTTCACTTTTGAATTTCATTCGTGTGATATCATTGGAAGAGAGTCTGGATTCATTTGAAATAAAGGCGCTTACTGCTATTTTGCATTGCAGGTAAATATTCTTCTTACTTTATGAAAAAAACACTCGAGAGTTTAGCCGAAATGCAAAATTCGCCAGATGGAGACGTCACTTTCAGGAAACAGGTAATTTCATCAAAGGAACTAACCTGGTTTGCATGTTTGTGTTCTGTTTTAATCGAGCTATTTGTTTTTGTTTCTGCTGTTAAAGAGGTTATCTTTCGTCTCATACTTGTATACCTGAAAAAGAAGTTGCCATAGAAATTACCATGTAAATTATTTTATAAGTTCCTTAACCCCTAGATGTAGTCCTAAGGCGGTACATGATTTCGAGTTTCAAATTTGTGTCTCCACAGAACCATTTTAAAACATAAGTTCATCATCCTAGTTGATACATGCTCCAACACTGTTGTGCACCTTGCAAGCAAGCGGCTTAATATTTGCCCATTTTGCTTATAACTAAAATGAGAAGATATGAAAAGTATTGTTGAATTTTTGGTGACTCTAGTAGGAATTGAATTTTTCGAACAATAACAAATGTAATTTTTCTGAAAATACCGAAGGATATTTTTTTGTTACTGCTAAAGCCTGGAGCTGGCTATGTCCACTACAGCTGAAGATTGATTCTTTTCTTTTCTTTAACATAAATTACTTGGGTAGTCAATTTTACCAGAACTGAGTAATTTTTAGCATCTCGTCAAGTCGCTGTTGCATTACTCGAAGGATTCAGTTCAAATATAGATTCAAAATCTATGGGTTCTAGCTTAGCTGGAAAGTACACTGCCCAATCAGATGACCTGTCAAAAGAATAAATATTTACTGCTTGTGAGTTCTTGCTGTTTTCCTTCAAAATCAGCCTACATTAATCTCCTAGGGTCCTGTACACTTAAGTATAGTCAAGCATTACGAGGACTTGGTAAAAATATAAGCTCTAGTCCGCATGGGATTTGGGCTGATAGACTGGTGTGTTCTCTGTTTGATGAACTATAATTATGTAGCCCTGCCTTAAGTTGCCATGTTTTAAATCTCAACCATTGGGAATTTGTGGATGTATATTAAAGTATCACTCATTATATTACATTTTAGTGTATTTGGATCTGGAATGAGTTTCTTTTCTGTGAAATTCCGGACATGATGTAGTTTCTAGCCATTGATGTTTGTTTTGTGCACTATGTTGCAGTGCAGAATTTTATTTGTCCGGACACCATTCTTGCCATTATAATCAGTACAAGGTTATAAATAGTTCTATAATTAATTTTGGCAGCTGCATGAGTGTATCGGAACAGCTCTTGGTGCTATGGGACCGGAGGATTTTTTGAGTGTTCTACCTCTCAAATTGGAAGTTGAAGATCTAACCGAGAGCAATCATTGGCTTTTTCCAATTCTAAAACAGTACACCGTTGGTGCTGATTTGAATTTCTTTACCACGTTGATTTTACCCATGGTTGGAAAAATGAAGCGGAAATCTGCAGTGGTATGAATATCTTTGAGAGTACTTTCATTAACTTATAATCTTTTTTATGCTATGTACTAAATAAGCATTATTTATTCCAGCTCCAGCAGGAAGGAAAAACTTATTCAGCGAGAAGTGCTGATGGAATTGTGTACTCCTTGTGGTCACTGCTACCGTCATTTTGCAACTACCCCGTTGATACTGCTGAAAGTTTTAAGGGTCTGAAGATAGAGTTATGTACTGCTCTTAAAGAAGAACCTGATGTCTGTGGTATAATATGTTCCAGCTTGCAGATCCTTATCCAGCAGAATAAGAGAATACTGGAAGGGAAAGAGAATACCCCGAATACTGAAATAGGCATCTCAGAAAAACGAGCTATTGCCCTGTATACTGCAGAAGTTGCCGGCTCTAACTTGACTACGTTGAAGTCATCTGCTCGTGACTTGTTGGTCGTTCTTACTGGAGTATATTCTGAATCTTCTAAAGAAACTGGTGGCGTTTTGCTGGCAAGTCCACTAATTCTTTCGCACAGTAATTGTGTATCCAGGCTGGTTAAACATTTTATTTTATGGAATTTGCTTTCTGCACAAAAAGATATAAACTTGATTTTTAAAACATTAGTATAAACTTGCTTTCTGCACATGCTATGCAGCTAATATGCCCACAAGCTACAAGTTGGATAATTAAGTTCATTATTTTTCTCACGACTTGCTTATTCTTGCAGTCTGCAATCAGTGAACTTGCATCAATATCAGATAAAAAGGTGGTCACATTGTTTTTCAAGAAAACCATGCAGAACCTTCTGAAGTTGACAAAGGAGGCTGGAGTACAAAGGAACTCCTCAAATTCAGATTCCATGCAGATTGATAACTCGTCCCACGAAGATTCATTGTCAACAGCCAGGTGGGCCGTTTGGTGCCGTATAACCATATCCCATTTTCTTGCCTGCAGCTTGCATGCATAAATTAGGACTCTGGAAGTTATTTCCTAGCGAATTGGTTCTTACATAGTATTTTCTTGTATGCAGGGCACAGTTATTTGACCTTGCAGTTTCCTTTTTACCTGGCTTAAATTGCGAGGAAATTGATGTTCTCTTTGTTGCTGCCGAAAATGTATTGAAGGTTCGTCTTTATTCTCTTTTGCACCACTAACCATTGTGCTGTGATGGAAGATTAATATATCTTTTAGATGTGAGCAGTGTTATACTAAAGTCTAATATATATTTTCCGTGTGCCAGGACACTGATGGGTTGATCCAGAAAAAGGCCTATAGAGTACTATCATTGATATTTCAGGTGCTCAAATACTCCCTAAGAAAAAATAACTTTTTTAGATGTAAAAGTCTTTTTTTTCTTCGTTTGGATCATTGGATAGTTTAGTGGTGGCCCTGTTGCTAACTTGTTTTTGGTTAAAAATATTTGAATAAGCGTACTTCAGTCTGCACTCCTGTTGGTGGACAATATATTATCGTTATTGAATTTTCTACACATTTGGGCTGATGTCGTGAATCAAATTTACATTGACAGCACTCTGATGATTATATCTCGCGAAACCTCGAAAAGGTGCTCAGTTTGATGATTGAAGTGCTGCCCTCTTGTCATTTTTCTGCTAAACGATACAGGCTTGACTGTTTGTACTTCTTGATCATCCATGTTTCTAAGGTAATAAGCTGTAGATTCATATTCTGATATGAGTTCACGCTTGAAGTTGTTGCTTAGTTTTAGCATGGCTATGCTTGCAGGAAGGATCTGAACAGAGGAGGCAAGAAATTACTGCTTCCTTCCTTACTGAAATTGTATTAGCCCTAAAGGAGGTACGTCCTGACAGTTCTGGATGCTCTGTTTACGTATATTAATACTTATTTGTTCTGCTATGATGGATGGGGTACTGAATTTGTTATGAAATTACATTTCCCTTGGAACTAGGACAAATGGTGGTAGTCTCATTATGTTACAATCTGAAGCAGTCGACTGAAATGAGATTCTTATTCAATTCAAATGAACTGAAAATTGTTGTGGAAAAAACATTCTTCGGTACAGCATCAAATACTGAATGACACTGGAGTTAATCGTTTTGACATATTTATGTTTAGTGCATACAGTAAAACCCCGATAAATGAATAAATTCGCTAAATGAATAGTTTTCTCCGGTCTCGACTTGGTCAAAGGGACTAAATGAATAACCTCGTGAAATGTGTTAGATTAATTTTTTTTTGAATCCTTAAAAGGCCCCATGTAAACATATATATAATAAACAAAAATATTTCATCTCATAAACAATTTTCATATAAGAAGCATTTCTTCTAAAAGAAAAACATCTAATGTATAGTGACAACTAAAATATCTTTCCTTAATATAGCACTTTTACCACCCGCATGAAGGGTATAGAATATTCCATGGAAATTCAAAGATGTACTTAGTACATTACTTTATATGCTTTAATTTGTTGACCATTACATTGCCTTTAATTTGCCTTACTGTCCTTGAATGTAATTAAAATACTCATCATAAGAAAAAAATTGTAAATATACAATCTAAACGAATAAAGATTCATTTATCGATATTGCCATATAAATAACCTCACTTAATGAATATTTTTTTTTCTGGTCCTAAGGATATTCCTTGATCGTGCTTGTTTATCAATTTGTATTGTGGTTAATAAATGCTGCTTCTTATGGTTATTGTCTTGCTAGGCTAACAAGAAAACAAGAAATAGAGCCTATGAGATTCTTGTCCAGATTGGTCATGCATGCGGTGATGAGGAGAAAGGCGGCCAGAAAGAGAAATTGGCCCATTTTTTTAACATGGTACTTGATCTCATGCTAATGGAGACATACTTCTGCCATATCAATTTTTTGTAATCTTGTTTGTTTCTCTTATATAGGTTGCTGGTGGTCTGGCCGGGGAGACTCCTCATATGATTAGTGCTGCAATGACAGGCTTAGCTCGTTTGGCTTATGAATTCTCCGACCTTGTTTCTGCTGCTTACAATGTTCTTCCGTCCACTTTTCTCCTCCTGCAAAGAAAAAACAAAGAAATAGTCAAGGTACACCTCACTGTAAAAATAGGACCTTTTTGTACTAATTAAATTTGTCAGAATCTGCAAGTTTGATTCTTTTTGGTAGTAAATTTTTGTATTTGTTTCAGGCAAATTTAGGTTTGCTGAAGGTATTGGTTGCCAAATCCCAAGCTGAAAGCCTACAAACTCACTTGCGAAGCATGGTGGAAGGATTGCTGAATTGGCAAGATAGTACCAAAAACCATTTCAAAGCAAAAGTAAGTTTTTGACGGTCTTGCTTTTGGTTATTTCTTGTAATTTAACACGTGGTTAAGCTATGCAACCAGTTAACAAGTGCTTAGTGGTACCATAAGCTAAGTTTTATGTTAAGATTGTCACCTTCATGCTTTGAAGTTCTGTTGGGTTTACAGGTGTAAGATATCCTTGTTTTATATATTTTTGTAGGTTAAATTGCTACTTGAAATGCTCGTAAAAAAATGTGGTTTGAATGCTGTGACTGAAGTCATGCCTGAAGAGCATATGAAACTACTGAAGAACATAAGAAAGGTTTGTTAGTAATTGATGTCAGAATGCTTAATTCTCTCTTCCTTTCGAACGACATAAATTTATTGGTGTATTTATATTCTTGTAAATGTAGCTCAAGGAGCGGAAAGAGAAGAAACGGTCTGCTAAATCAGTAGAAGACAAGTCTGTTATTTCAAAAGCGACAACATCCAGGTATTCACTTTTTCTGTTAGACACATTGATACTTAAAAGAGTGCGATTAGAAAACCTAAATGCTAAAACGGAAGCTGTTTTTCCTGTATCAACAGCTAAAACGGAAATGGACTATTCAGAAAGAATCAATTTGTGAACTTTAATATTTATAACTGTATCAAAACAACTGTACTAAGAACTACTTTGTTGTCTGTTCTACAGGAGCCGATGGAACCATACAAAAATATTTTCTGATTTTGGTGATGATGAAGAAATAAACAGTGATGACGAATTCGAGGACAAAAATAGTATTTCTACTCGACGGACCAAGCATTCCTCAGCGTTACAATCCAAAGCAACTATGTTACGGTCAGTTAGTAGATATTTTGTATAACTACCTTATATAATCCCATGTGGATGCTACTACTATAGCACCCTTGCAGAACTACGTCACTAACGATAATTACAACTTCAACCAGAACCAAGAGAACCCGCAAGGCAGCAAAGAGCTTGCAAGAAGACACATTTGACCAATTAGACGACGAGCCTCTCGACTTACTGGACGGTCAGAAAACAAGATCTGCTCTTCGATCATCACAGTTGGTAAATAAAAAGCCCGATTCGGACGATGATGAACCATTCTTAGACTCAGAAGGGCGTATAGTTGTTCAAGAAGATGGCAAGTACAAAAAGTTGGACAGGAAAAAGAAACGAGAGATGCCTTCTGACGAGACTGACGAGTTAGATGGAAGAAGGAGCGAAGCTGGGAGTCACTTAACGAGAAATACCCAAAAACGTAGGAGAACATCTGAATCTGGATATGCATACACAGGCAAGGAGTATTCGAGCAAAAAGGCGGGCGGTGATGTAATGAGAAAAGACAAGCTTGAGCCTTACGCTTATTGGCCACTTGACCATAAAATGGTGAGTCGAAGGCCGGAGCATAGGGCGGCTGCTAGAAAAGGTATGTCGAGCGTGGTGCAGTTAGCGAAGAAGCTTCAAGGTAGAAGCGTTGCAAGTGCACTTTCTGTTAACGGGGTGTTACGGGGAAAGGGCAAAAAGAAAGGTAACCAAAAGAAGAGGTGAATTAAGTTATATGATTTGTTTTTGTAGATTTAGAAATTGGTAGTTTTTTTTTCTTTCGGTTATTTTTGTGGGGTTTATTGAGGTTTTTTTAACTCTTGTAACATTATTATTGTACACCTACTACAGTTCTTTTTTAAGGTTTATTCTTGGGACAAGTTATTCTTAGTGCTTGAAAAAACCCTCGTGTGTGTACCTAAGAATTCGAAAGTGAACGAGTAATTTATACAGACAGGTGAGCTCGACTTTTTCGAACTTGATTTTATGGGATCTTGTTTAATGTTCGTTTTGTGTTGAATGAATGTGAAGAAATAAGTTGGATTTTAGCGGTTTGTGCCTGGAAATTTGTGTTTTCTATTGGAGTTTTTCTTTTTTTTGAAATTGTACCAACTTTGAGTAGGTAATTTTGTAATTAGAGATGTTTTTAGAATTTGAGTATTATAAGAATTAGGCTTTAAAAACCTTTTTGCCATTAATATTATAACAAGATATGATGTGGATAATAAAAGGATGAGAACTAATATCAAAAGGAGAAAATTGATTGTGAAGTAAATTTATGAAATTTTACGTTGGTTCAGCAAAATAGACAATAAACTGGTGAAATTTAATAGTTTAATTAATAAATAATAAGTTAATGACCTCATTGAAAAAAAGTAATAGTAAATTAAGATAACTGACATGGGATTTCCGAAAGTTGATAAATATTATTGAAAAATTATGTGAACCAGCATTAATAAAAATTGGATAATATTGTCAACAACGTCTGGGTGGTGTAGTCGGTTATCACGCTAGTCTCACACACTAGAGGTCCCCGGTTCGAACCCGGGCTCAGACATATATGTTTTTTCGTAATCCGACTCAAACCTAGTGATGAACAAATTTTGGCCCAGGCCTCTCGGCCGACAACCCGCGACCCAGGCCCGTGAATCCCGGCCAGCCCAGAAATTTAATTCAACGGGCTGAGCTTCAGTTTTACTCCACTGACTGGGCCGGCTCGTGGCCAGTAACGGGCTTGTGGGCCGCCCACCAGGCCTGGCTCGCTATTGGCCCAAAAATATCAGAAAATACTCTAATAAATATGTATCAGGAGGTGCTATTCGCGGTAGTAAAATTACGAATGTCGTTTTAAAAAATCCACTCTCTTTCTTTCTCTCTCTACAATTTATCATTCCAAAACTCATGTTATTGTAGCCATTTGCAACTCTACAATTTTAGCTTTTCTCATGTTAAAACGTGACCCACGACCAAACTGGGAGCTAAAAAGCCCGATTCGCGGATAACACTTTTACGCGCCCAAACCGGGCGTGCTCTGTGACTGAGATTTAATAAAAATAAATTATATATTTATGCTGCCATAACGATTCGAACACAGGACATTACTTTGGAAACATAGGCTTACCTGACCAACAAGGCTACAACCATTTTGTTAATAAATTATTATTGAATTGTATTTATAGATCTTGTTATACTTGGCAAAAAATAATAAATACACGCTGCTGGAAAGACACGAACACGGGTCTATTGCGTGACAGACGAGACGCCTGACCAACTAGGCCAGAGCGAGTTCATAAGATAAAGATTATTTAAATATAATATAGAATGTCATTTATACTGGATAAAAAAAAAATTGAACCGGACGACCGGTCCAGAATCGGCGTCCGGACCGGACGCCCAAACCAATTTTCCGCGCCCAAAATGGGCGTGTGAAAGCAGTTTCCACGCCTGTTTTAGGAGTGGAAACTGCTTTCACACTCCCATTTTGAGCGTGGAAAATTCGAAAACCCAACACTAAAAACAGCCCCAAATTGCGATTTTTTGGGGATTTTCACATAATTAACCACAAATTCAATATATATAACTACGTTAGATTATTAATTACCTTTCAAATTGACGAGATTTCGGATTTGAAAGAATTTGCGAGAGAGGTTGAAGGTTTTTGTGAATTTGGGGGCTTTTGGGGCTTGGATGGATTTGGGGGTTTTTAGAAAGAGAAAGAGAAAACTATTGTTAACGATATTCGTAATTTTGCTGTCGCATAAATCATTTCAGATATGGATCTTATTAGCCAAACATATGAATTTGGCTCACTAGCCAAACAATGTCTCGTCCGTTTTTTTTTTAATTTAATAAATACCCCCTATTAAACATTGATTTTTAATATTGAAATGTTAAATGTCGTTTCAATTTTACTAATATCATTTTGACTTTAACCTGATTTTGACATATTTCTATTTTAATTTTGGCAAAATTCGAAACACAAAAATTGTAGTCCTTTGAGTTAGTTTTCTAATTCAACTTAAATTCGCTAAATTGGATGTCGTGTGACAAAGTTATGCGCATGAATTTGAATTTTAGATACATCAATACATCAAAGTTGTGGGCAATAGTATCCATTGATTCATGTATATCTTTCTTGTCCGATATCCAATTTTGGTGATTCAAGTTGGATTAGAAAACTAACTCAGATTACTACAAATCCTTTTTGCAAAATTTGGAATAGAAAATGATCAAAATCATGTTTGAAGTCGAAACGGTATTATTAAAGCTCGAACGACGTTTATCACATCCCTTTTTAATATATCATCTTTTGTAGATGTATGATTTAAAAAAAATAATAATAATAAATATAAAAAAAAAATAAACATTAATTATTTATGTATAAATAATCCTGTTAGTTGGTATACTAGTCTAGAAGTGGTGTATGTTACAACCATTGTAATGAGTTGTTGCAAAAGGCTAAGACACTGTTCATCTGTTATAGTTTGCAATTATTCCTACTCAAAATTTAATTTATTTTTTTATTATTATTAAATTTTTTTTTTTTTTGTAATTTTCTTGTTGTACAAATACACTGAAAACAGCCAATCATAATCAAAATCAAATTGCTGAAGCAATTTTTTATTTTTAATCAAATTACATACCCCATACATCATTCTTTTCTCCAAACTTATAAAGCACCACAAAATCTATTGAAATGGAGCAAATAAAATTGATGAATTATGGCCACCAAACCCGAATGAATTAGACAAAGCCACCTTAATCGACAGCCGTTCTTTCGTCGGTCCCACCAGCAAATTTGTATCCTGTATAAAAATGGTGTCATCAGTATTACATCTTTACGAAACAATAATGGTGTCTGAACCGAACTAACTTGGCTAGCTAAATGCATAATTCTTGATTTATATCAATAAACGCTATGTGGATTCATTGAACCGATAAACCGACTGCATCAAATTAAATTGCTCAACCGTATTTTTAGATCCCTACAGCTGCATGTTTTCACACATCTGATTATCCATCTATTTAATGCCCAAACATAATATGCAGCTGCAATTAAACATGTTCTAAACTAGTGGCTCTGACAAACGATATTTTCTTTCAAATAAGTGAATGAATTGACAAAACACGGCATATGCTATTACACTGTTAATTTACACGTGAACTTTCTCGAGTTTAGGGGCAAAGGAAACATACCACACCAGTATCTGGATTTTCAAGATTGATATTTGGATGAACCCAGCCTGTCCGGATTGCCTACAAAAAGATAAGATCCACGTTTACCATAAATTCAAGTAACTTCCAATTAGCTAATCAGTTTAAAATGTATAGCTGTGAAACAAGAACGGTGGAGCAAAAGTACGAGACAAGTGGAATGTAATGAATCATGCCATTGCACACCGTCAATTAATGAGAACCAGGGAGCATGGGTTCGACGTGAAAGCATATATACCATTCAGTAGGAATCTCAACAAATTAATCATCTGATACAGCAGCCTACAGATTTAACAAAATTGGCCTTATAATATCCGGTAAACCTACAGATTAATCATCTGATCAATAGTTAATTATGTCTCCTTCATCAAGAAAAGTGGTCCTACAAAATAGCTGGAAACTCTATCACATTAAGCATTTGATCAATAACAAAATTAGCTCTCTTTCCGTTTATAAACAAAAGTGGTCCTACAAAATAGGAAGTTGCAACTGCCCCCAGTCCCGTCACTAGGTTCCTTTTTTCCTTTTCTGGGTTGTGTTATTAAAATGAGTTTGTCCTAATGATGAGTCAGCAATAAATGCAGCATATCCAAGCTAACTAATTAAATATGTCACCTGCACAGTTGCAACTGCCTCCACAGCACCAGCTGCACCGAGCAAGTGCCCGATCATAGACTTTGTGGAGTTCACTCTTAACTGCAGAATACCCGAGTCAGCCAAAATTGCGAACGAAAACTTTTACAATGAACAATTAATATGAAATGAACCTCTGGATTCTTCCCGAAACAACGCATAAGCGCTTGGTACTCTTTTAGATCACCAGCTGGAGTAGATGTTGCATGTGCATTTATGTAATTCACATCTTCCTTCGATACTCCCGACTGAGCCAGAGCCTTTTCTATGCATAGAATTACACCAGCTCCTGCTTGTGCATACGGTAAAAAAGTCAAGCAAATGTTGCAATAAAATATAGCAAAAATAGAAGCCAGCGATACTTTGAATTTTGAAAATATAAAAACTTAAAGATGGTCAAAATCGTTGGATATTTGGAAGCCAAGAAAGAGAATTATTCAAGACATTCCAAGAAAGATCACACCTAATGCAATAATAATGTTATTTGAAAATAATAGAATGAAAATCTTGCAACAACTCAGCCCAAAAGCTACTTAACTGCCAAAAAAAAAATAGTACATAACTGCTAAAGAAGAAGATTTTGTAAGCCAGCCAATCTAAGCAATAAAACCAATCATGATCACACCTTAGGTCATATATAAATCTATATACAATTGCACTCCTCGCCCACTATGATATTGACTTTCCGACATGTTAATTCTAGGATATGAAAGAAAGAGGATGTACCTTCTGGATGAGGCTCTGTCATGTGATAAGCATCACAAGTGAAACTTCCACCAAGAAATTCAGCATAGATAGTTGCACCTCTTTTCTGCTCATCCGCGTATCATTGAAGAGATTAATTCAAATGTTAATAGGATAAGAGCGAATTCCATCTGTATATACAACAAGAGTATTAACTCTTGAACCGATTAGAGTTTGAGGATACCTTAGCATGCTCAAGTTCTTCCAGAAGTAATACTCCAGCCCCTTCTCCCATAACAAATCCGTCACGCCCCTGTCAAAACCAGAATTAAGTCAGAGAGGAAGTGATAGTTGAATAAAAAAAGAACATGGATCTTTAACTTGCTTTGTTTCCATTAGCAGTCACAAAACCCAACACTTAATGGTTCTTAGTGAGTATAATTGTCGTTCCATACTTGGGGATATAAAATCCAAATCTCTCAGTAACACAAACCCAGAACTCAGATCACGAATGACTGAATATATGCAATATAAAAATGCTAATATCCAGACATTGAAGGTATTAAATAGAGTATGCATGTTGCAAGCACAAATGTTTGCCAATACCATAAAATTTGAAGCTGTGATGCTACTGTTCTCCAGGACGGGAAACGATTTTTCAATAGCCAATGCAAACAGTTCATGATTTGTTTTCTTGCAAAACATTTTAAATATGAGATAGCTACTGAAATAATATTTCATTTGATAATAAAATAACAGTTCTACTTTGTACTCTAGGTTCTAACAAACAATGTTAACAATGGAATATGGAGCAAGGTAAATTTCAGGCATTAAAAAAATGAAATTTATGAGATAGCACAAACTTTCAACAGATTGTTCCATCCAATTCTTTCACCTATGATAAGAAATAGCATAGAGAGCATTACACTATCCCAGGGGCGCGAGGCTTTAGTGGGATCAGCGTTCCTCTGTGACAGTGCTCTGCATGCGACAAAGCCTCCTAATCCTGCACCACAGTTTACGATTAGAAGCTGAAGATGGCAGCATTTGAAACATATGTAAAGCAAGAAAAAGGAGTATTACCAATCGGTATTATTGCTGCATCTGATCCACCACAAAGCATCATGTCCTGCAAAATGTCAACAAGCATTAACATTACGGCTTACGCAACAATGAACGGGAAAATGACTTATCATTAGATATTTGCCAGGGTGATTCCGAGAATTAGAAACAAAATAAAACTAGACTGTAGAGCTCTAGTTTGAACTTGGAAGAAGAATACAAGAGACTTACAGCTTCCCCTCTGATGATGTGGTTAGCAGCATTCAGTATACAGAAGTTGCTTGTTGCACAAGCAGTAGATATTGAGTAATTTGGGCCCATCCATCCCTGTAATACAGAGCTAATTATGCTTAGAATGATACCAATAGGTTGTGTTAATCAAGTAATTATTCAGAAGAAGGAAATTGTGTAACCAAATCCATAGCAAGCATGGCAGAGCCCATATTTGTAGTTGCAAAAGGTACACAAAATGGATTCATCTTCCTGTAAGAAACCCGCAAAGCTTCAATTGCATCATTGAAGACCTGTCAAAATAGTAGAGAGGGCAGTTAAAAATTCATCTCTAGATAAAATGATGTGAATGTAGAGAATCTCATGATCAAAACAATTAGAAGTCCTCAATTTAAAGAACTTATGCCCATACGAGGGAGGATTTAATTCATTATGAACTTCAAAAATTTATAATAAGATTTGATCTCATGTAATCAAACTAAGCTATTCTCATTTTAATTCGAAGAATCATAAGCTCGGAAATGGTTCAAGAATATCTCTAAGGCCATGCTAAGTAGTGGTTCAAGAACAATCACATCTCTAACTGCAAATACACAATATGAAGTACTAGGGAGATGCCTTTCCTCACATTTTTGTGCAAACAATAATTTAACCTTACCTTCATCCCCCCCATACCAGAACCAATCAACACTCCACATTTTGATTTATTTAATTCCTCCATGACATCTTCCGTTATTCCTCCATCAGCTAAGGCCTTCTTGCCTGCGGTCAGCATGTAAAGCATGAACTTGTCCATTCTTTTGGAAAGTTTGGGAGCAACCCAGCCATCTGTCGAATATGACTTGATTTCTCCAGCAATTCTCTGCAATTGTAAATATTCCCGTAAAAATCACTTCCAAGTCAAAATCAGAAACCAGTAACCTTTAAATAATAACAATAAGACCAGAGTCAAGACATACTGTTGGATAACGGGAACAATCAAAAGCCTCTATCTCACTAATGCCACTGACTCCTTCTAGCAGGTTATTGTAGAATACATCTGGATCATGACCCAGTGGTGTCTCCACTCCCATACCTGTCACAACCACTCTCCTTTGCTTGGTAGGAAGATTCTTCTTCGTCGTAACTTCCAAGCCCGGATGTACAGATACGGCCATTGCTTCTCCTATAATTGACATGAGTTTCGAGAGAAAGCAGTGATTCACTCAATGGCCCACTAAAATGAATCTAACATATCAAGATGATAAAAGGGGTCGAAGACAAGCCGCCATCCATGTGCATGCAGAACTCTAAACAATTATAAATGTCAGCAGCTAAAAAGGTCATAAGAAATGAACCACCCACAATCACTTTGCCCATATAAAAGGGAGCAGCAAGAAACAGAGTAAGATTGCAAACCAAACTTCACCCACCGTGGAGAAAATTTAAAGTAGGTGCTAAATTTATCTCTCGCGGTTACACCCGTTCATAACCACACATAGGAAAGACAGGGGATAACCATCCAATAAAACTGATAGCATGCTTCATGCATAAACTATGAAAAATAGCAGGGCAGCCAATTATCAAATCCCAATCCAAACGACGAAATATTGAGAATTAAATCTAACAAAACCCAGTTCCTTGGTAATTAGGCATGCCAGTAAATCTCAAATTTGATGTTACAAATAAATTAAGAAAATTCATAAAAAATAAATAAAAAAATCATAAAATTAAAGAGTCGATTAAAACAAAGCTCAATCATACAGTCATATAGTAAGAGATAAAAATCTTACCAGAATGAGCAGCCGGGCGAAGGATTTTTCTGCGACTGCGATGCACCGGAGCATTCCTCGATCCGAAGCCAAAGAAAAATTCACAGGCATGCGAAGATTTATAGAACTGATCGCAGGGCTCGAAGGCTAAGCAGGAGGCCACGAGATTCGGAGCGGCGGACAACTCCGGCGCACACTTGGCAAGAGCCCTCTTCCGGCGGCGCGCCGCCCATTTGCTGAGGCGGGGCGAATTGGACGACGACAGCATGGAAACGGAGGAGTCCTTTTCACAAGCGACTGACATGCAAGCGGCCATTAGCCACGAGCACATCAACGAAGACGCCGTCGCCGCCGCCGCCATCCCCAATCTCCAATTCCTCCGCCCACACTCCACAAACCACCGCTACTTATAAAAAATGTATATATCTATCTATTTTATACACACCAATGTGCGTCTCTGCACACAACGATTTCTAATTAAATAAAATCAAATAAAAATTCAGTCATTTTATACAGAGAATTCAGAGCAACAGAACTCGATGGTGAGGTGAAATTAACGAGACGGCAGTCTGATTGATTTATTGATTGATTGAATCACATATAGAGAGAGAGAGAGAGAGAGAGAGAGAGATGATGGGGATCCAAAATGGTGTCGTTTTTTCGTTTTTAACGCTGTATCTCTTTTCTTCTGAGAATAATATATACATACAGATATGTGTATGTATATATTTATGGAGCAGTATCTGATTGTACACTGTGTGTGCAGTCAGTCCCACTTCCCAAATCACATACGATTTTCTCTCTCTAAAACTCTCTCTCTCTCTCTCTCTAAAACTCAAGGGCATATGTGTACATCCAAACAAAATAGGCGAAGCATCTATGACCATAAAATTTGTTCGTTATGCAATAAATTTTATGTCCCCACTACATTATTATGCTTTTAAATAATTGGGCCACAAAATTAATTAAGATAAGTCAAATTCCATTTAAAAAGAATCGAAAAAATCGGAATTGTGAAAATTGAAATGTGAAAGCTTGTTCCAATAAAATATTCATACCCAGATTAACGTATGCGAAACGAAGCTTATATTTATTAATATATACATACATGGATTGATAGCAGCCTTGTTGGAATATACTCTAGTATAATGGATCGTAATTATGACAAAATGTCACGGTGTGGGCTTCAACCGTTTGATCTATCTGAAGTTTACAAAACCACCCCTCCCAGTTTAAATAATTATTAAAAAAATTAAAAAAATAAAATAAAAAATAAATTGTGACCGGATGTTTTCTCGTTGTCTTGAACTTTCTATTAATTTTTTTATTTTTTTAAATCCTAGATGCGATAGATTTGTTCCACTTCGAATTACATTTGAAGCTTATAATTTATACTTAAATAAAAACTTGTATATGTTTATATACCATATTTGTAAATATACCCATATAATTTGTATTTACACCTGATGATGTTAAAAAAAAATCATCTGGAGTGTTAAGTTGGGAGAGCAAAGTAGGTCACGTGCTCACGAGCTAGATGGTCCTGAAACACTTTAATTAACTTAATAATCCTGCGAACAGAAAACACGTAATCTAAATCGGGGTTGATCCGACGGAAACCCCTCCGACGCTCAAGTCAAACGTGAGGATAATCGGTAATAGCCGAGAGAATTTGAGTAGAATAAGTGACTAAATAAAAAAAGCATACCTAGGGATGGCAACGGGTCGGTTCTGGGCCGGGTTTGTCTAAACCCAAGACCCGACCCACGAAAAATATACAAACCCAAGACCCGCCCCAACCCGCTTTAGCTTAGATCCAGACCCGCCCCAACCCAAACCCTAACTAAACGGTTCCGACCCGCCAGACCCGCTAGACCCATTAACATACAAAAAGTTTAATATTTTTTAATTTTTATAACATTTTGCTTGGATATTTTTACGAAATAATTTCAATACTAAAATAAAATATTTTAAAAAATCGCTACAAGTGACATAACATGAACAGTAAAATTACAATTAATTATATTTAACTTCGATAATAAGTAAAATTCAAGATGCAAGAAATTAACGGTGGTCAACAAGTGATAAATATTACTCATGAGAAATAAAATTCGAAAAATAAAATAGTGAAAATAGGTAAATGAGAATAGACAAGATGGAAATTGATAGTTTGATAAATGAAACTCGAAATTATATATATATATATATATATATATATATATATATATATATATATATATATATATATATATATATATATATATATATATATATATACGGGTCGGTTCCGGGTCGGTTCCAATAAGACCCATAACCCGACCCAGAACCATCCGGTTCTAGAAACTTAAACCCATTACCCGACCCAGAACCATTTAGCTGACCCAGACCCGCCCCAAACAGGTCGGTTCCGAGTCCAAGACCCGCCAAACCCGTACCCATTGCCATCCCTAAACCTTCATTAAATGAATTTAAGTTCTATTTATACTTTATTGATTGGACCGAGATCAATTTCTCGGGCCCAACCTTATTTGAATATGATTGGGCCTCCGTAGAAATAGCTATTAAGTTGGGCATGTGACCCAGTAAATATGGGTCTATTGGGCTGGGCCAATAGGCATATCCCAAGTTCCCGTATACCTATTTTTGGAATATGCCGCTTTCCTGTAGGGGCGTGCTAAATCCTACACTAAAAATCACTAAATCACGCACACAAATTACAAAAACTCTCTCTCTACTTTAAAATATTTCTCTCTCTAACCCATTTTTCTCTTATTTCTCTCATCACTTTATTTTCTCAAAATTATTCAAAAATCATTTTTCTTGATATAATCATCATGAAAAGCATTTTTAAATAATTTATTTTTATGAATCAATTATTAAAAAAAAATATTCAATATTTAATAAGTATTTCAATTGTTGTTTTAAAACGTTAATAACATTAGTTAATATTTAATTACAATAATTAAATATTTAAGAATATAATCAACCAATTAAAAAATAATTGAAAAAGGAAAACCTAACCACTAAATCAATCCCGGCCGCCCAACACCCCCACCCCCTATCTGCATCCGCCGCGGATGCACGTCCATGGCAGCATTACTACAGTTGCTTCTCACATAGCTTCTCACGTATTCTTAAAATATTCCATTAAATTGGAATATTTTGTGTTGATTTTGTAGTAGAAGATTTTTTTGTGTTGGAGCCCAATTATTTACCCGCCGTTATAGTTTCAGAATATAATCCCACCGCTGCTTAAACCCTAACTCCGGCCGATAGGAAATTCTGTGAAATTGATAGCAAATTCCCCCAAATTGGATTCTGGAAAGTTGATGTAAGCTGAAAAATGGAGCAGAAGAAGAATAATAAGAACAATGGTGGAAGAATAAAAGAAGAGAGCAACACTCCGTCCGAAGTATTCGCTTCCTGCTCTTTCTCCAGTCTCGGCCTTCATCCCACACTATGCGACCAGCTCAAAGGTTATTTTTTGTTTCTGTATCTTACAATCTGTTAATTATGGTTGCAATAATTTAATGGTTGCTCTGAATGTTTTTGTTTTACAGAGAGGATGGGTTTCGACGCGCCGACGCTGGTTCAGGCTCAGGCAATACCAGTCGTGCTCTCCGGCCGACACGTGTAATTTCAAATTGCCCAACTCTTTTTTCTAGTTTTAATTTGTTTGTTGTGTGATTGTGGAAGTATTTTGTATTTGGGACATTTTTATTTTTTATTTTTTTGATGATTGCATTTGGAATTTGTAAAATTAGGCTTGTGAATGCGGCGACGGGCACTGGGAAAACTGTCGCATATCTGGCTCCGATTATTCATTTATTGCAGAAATTTGATCAACGAGTTCAGCGGTCAGATGGTACTCTTGGTATGTTTCATTTGTTTCTAGAAAATTGAATGTTTATTCTCATTCTTGGACCTGTATTCAACTTCTACGCGGTACGCGTAATGTTTAAAATATTGATTTCGGAGGTTCGGGCTAAAAGTGTTACGCTCCTCATTTTTATGCTTCAACGTTTTTGTTAACTTGCCTCCATGAAGCGATTATATTAGCTTGAGGTGAAAATTTATGAATGCATCTGTTTCTGCTCGTGTTTCCAGCTTCCACACCCTTTTCCCATCCTTTGTGAAAATTGTTCTGGAGTAATAACATATTCAAAATAGCGTTGGTTCTTGTACCAACGCGTGAATTATGCATGCAGGTGCATGAAATATTGCAGAAGTTGTTGCATCGTTTTCACTGGATTGTGCCTGGCTATATCATGGGTGGCGAAAACAGGTCGAAGGAGAAAGCTAGGTTAAGGAAAGGTAGGAACTGCAGTTTGTTTATTCTTACTCTTTTATTTTGACTTAAGCTTCATGCTAGCAATTCAGTTCGATAGTATTGGCATTTGGAATCAGCTTTTTTCTTTTTAGTTGTCAGAATATATCCTGCATTAAAATATATACTTTGTATGACTTTTGTTCCCAGCGATATGCGATTGAGTTTTTTTATTTTATTTTTTATTATAAAGGTAGTTAAAGACTGTTTCGATTATTTTTAATTGAAAGCACCCTGAACACCAAAATGGCAAGTTTAAGCCTGTGAAAATTAGCCAAAATTTTGGACGAATAAATGGGATTCACTCCTCCAGTTATCATCGGAATATGCAAAAAATAATTGCTTCTACACATGCAAACAAAGCATTCATGTGAACTTTATATGTGTGTTTAGATAAATAGGATCTAGTTAGCCCCCTCAGCAATATTTTGACTAGGGTTGTTTCCAGGTGTATCTATCCTTGTTGCGACTCCTGGACGCCTTCTGGACCACTTGAAGAATACCGCATCATTTGTGCATACTAATCTTCGCTGGATAGTATTTGACGAAGCTGATAGGTATTGCACTTTGTTCTTCATAACCGGCTTTGAGCGATAATAGAACTTTGGTTTTCCTAATATGCTGTTTCTCTTGTAGGATTCTTGAACTAGGGTATGGAAAAGATATAGAAGATATACTAAATTTTTTGGGCACAATAAAAAATAAAGATGCGGATCCAGAAGTTCGGATGCAGAATTTGTTGTTATCAGCTACACTTAATGAGAAAGTGAATCAACTTGCTAATATTAGTTTAGAGAATCCAGTCACGATTGGTCTTGATGACTGAAGAAGTTGCAAATTGCAAATCACAAGCACTTTTCAGTTGAATCTGATGGGGTCGATAAAGCAGAAGAACCCGGAAAATTAAATTCTTCAGAGAAGGAATATAGGCTTCCTTCTCAGTTAGTTCAGAGGTACATTAAAGGTACGGAATATTGTGACTTGTTTATACAAACTAATCATCTGTTATTCACGTATTTAATAGTTTACTTTTTTTGCAGTACCATGTGGTTCTCGACTTGTTGTGCTCCTTTCCATTTTAAAGCATCTCTTCGAGAGAGAGGCTTCCCAAAAGGTGAGGCTCAGTCTGAAGACCCTATTTGTAAATTTGATCTTTACTTTGTCGGTTTTCTATATTTTATTTTTTTTAGAACTTCTAGGTCCAAAATTTTATCTATTTGATTTTCTTTGCAGTTACAATTGACTGTGCCTTCCATTTTACAGGTTGTGGTATTTTTTTCGACATGCGATGCTGTTGATTTCCATTATTCTCTGATAAGTGGATTTCTGTGGTCAGCCATGCCGCAATCAGAAAAAGAACAAAGAACAAAATTTTTAGGCTGCAAAACTTTGAGGTTACATGGGAGCATGAATCCCGAAGATCGTAAAACAACATTCCAAACGTTCAAAACAGAAAAATCCGCTCTTCTATTGTCAACAGATGTATCTGCTCGAGGCCTGGATATCCCAAAAGTCAGATGTATCATACAGTATGATTCTCCAGGCGAGGCCACTGAATATGTTCACAGGTATATATTATTATATTTTCTCATGACCTGTAGCTGATGTCATATTTGGGCCTTTTTCCGATTATTTTTTATACTTTCTGAGGGTGTATAACTATAGTGTAATCTACCTTTCTTATGCTATTTTATTACCCACTTCAGGGTTGGAAGAACTGCGAGGTTGGGTGAGAAGGGAGATTCTATACTGTTCTTACAACCACTTGAGATAGATTATTTGAAGGATCTGGAGAAACATGGGGTGGCGTTGTCGGAATATCCCGTTCTCAAACTTCTGAGTAGCTTTCCTTCGTATAGTTCGAAGAACCAGGCCAACAAGTTTGTTTCAATAGAGATGCATCCATGGTTGGTTGCTTTGCAGAGAGGTTTAGAATCATTTATCTCATCGGAGGTATGTTTCATCTCTTTGAAGACACGCTTTACATGTTTTATTTACTACAGCAATGCATTAAGGCCTCGTTTGGTTGGGGAGATTAGTCATGATTAACTAAATAATTTGAGTTAGTTTGATGTTTGGTATACCCAATAACTTCCCGGGTCGACCCAGAAATCTTATGTTACCATGGTTTTATTTAATCTTATCTTGGCTAATCGTATCTTGGCATCCAAACGAGGTCTAATAGTATACATATCATTTTAATGCTATGTTTAGTGCAAATCAGTGGTGAAATGATTGGTATCAATCTCATGTTATTTATCTCAAGGTTCTGAGATTTCTTTTGTATTTCCATGTTACATTTTGGGCTGAGTTTCGATTTTAAGAGGATTAATCTTGTAATAATTGTTTTCTTTCGTTTTTATTATGTCAGCCAAAGGTGAACAAATTAGCCAAGGATGCATTTAGCTCGTGGGTCCGTGCATATACTGCGCATCGTGGTGAACTGAAACAGATTTTTACGGTGAAGAAACTTCATCTGGGACATGTGGCCAAAAGTTTTGCATTGAAAGATCAACCTTCAATAGTTAACAAATCAATCCAAAAGCAATTGAAGCGGAAGAGGGACGACAAGCAGAAAATAAAATCAAAGAAGAGGTTTATCAGTAAATCTCGGGTCGTGAGTTCTGAATAGAGAAAGCCTCTAGCTCTGCACTTTCCTCGTTGACTTTAATTATGCGCAATACAATTGCCAAGCTGGCATTCGAGAGTAATTAAGAAGGCAAGCATAAAGGTTAG
Source organism: Erythranthe guttata (assembly GCF_000504015.1). The sequence goes on from NW_012194522.1 coordinate 586,327, forward strand.
CACTCTTAACATATATAATACATATTGACTTATTCTTGCAGAAGTTACATGCAGAAGCCGATTGCTATCGATAGTTCGCTTTATGCTTCGGTCAAGTGTACCTTTCTTTTCCTTTTGAGTATCATTCACTTCTGAGATACTGTTGTAATATATACGATTGACTGTCTATTTGGGTTTACATGAATTTCTACATGATGTGTACCAAACATACTATGTGTTCGGATTCTAGAATTACTCTCGGTGACAATATATTCTCGTTTCTGTAAATAATTTACGGTTTTTAAAAATTTTCGGAGTTGCAGCTAACTAGTGCTGCAGAATTAAATAAACGAAGATCTAACGTTGGCATATGTACATGTTCAAATATGTTCATGCATTATAGTCAATATAACTAGATAGAGACATATATTTATGGGTTAAATACAAAAACACCCCTGTACTATGGACTTTGTATCATTTACCCCCTGTACTACACATAAATACAAAAACCCCCTGCTATTATATCTTTTCCAAAATCTGACGAAAATACCCCTGCTAAACCTATAAATATAAGGGTTTGTTTGAGCCATTTTCTACTATATTTTTTAACATTTTCGGTCAATTTTACTTGGGAAATTTTTATTTTTTTATTTTTTCCTTTAAAACATTTAATTACTTAGATTTTTTTTAAAATTTTCTGAATAAAAACCTTTTATTTTTGTCATTTTGAATTTCTTCATTTTTTTCTTAAATGTTTTCCGGTAGAACACATTCTCAACAATAATTGGATTGT
>NW_012194522.1:603377-632445 GCF_000504015.1 Erythranthe guttata
CCGAACGGGGATTATGGGTCGGAAAATCAAAATAGTGAGGAATTCTCTTATTTAGAGGGGTCGTTCCTTGGGAACTTTTAAATCCATATTAAGTAATTAAACAACTAGCGAAATTAAACTAAATAATTTGATTACAACATAATCTTTTTTTGGGGGGACAGTTATTCTTGAAATCTTTGCTGTTGGAATTACTGACTTTTTACCTATCAAGTTATAAACCAAATATTAATTAGATTATTAAAATATAGCTTTGAAGAAGGGTATAAATGGAACATTTTTAGTGTAACCATCAAGTTGTTTGGCAGTTGGTCACTCTCTTTTGATTGTTGGCTACCAAATATTTGGGGGAGGAGAGACTAAGTTTTTGCAGATTTTCTATATAATATATAGTTTGCATTTCATTTGTACTTATTCGATAGTGCACAATCTATTATTTGGAATCACTTCAATTTGTATTTATTATTGAGCATTTAACTCCTTAGGTATATGTCCTAATCAATGTCCAATTTTGATATGGATAGGCACCGTACTTTGGTGAAATTACGAGAAATCCATCCGAGGTACTGTCTAACTACGAAAAGTTCTCTCATATTTGTGGTGTGTGTGTGTATATGTACAACCCGACATACATAGAATAGACCCCCATGAAATATTCCTCCGAAATGTCATTTTTGCCGTTTAACATGTGTCACTATAATTCAAAGAAGGTAATTATAGCATATTTATTTACATTTTTATAAATTTGTATGCAATAGAATCGTGTTACAAATATTTTCATTATTTTTAAACAAATGTTTATAACTTGAACAAGTTTCTTGCATAATTCCTCTACAACATACCTTGCGGGAGTTTTCATAATGTCTGCAAATATGGGAGAATCTTCACAAGTATACCTTATATCAGTAGTATGGTCTCGTAATTTATTCTTTGTTTTCGTTTTTCAAATGATTTAATAGTGAAACGTACAAAATACATTTTCAATGAATTTAAATGATATCCAGCAATGATCATAAAACGAATTTTCATAATTAAACAAACATGGGTTTTGTCCAAAATCTAAAGGTCCGTATCCACAAATTCATAGAGACAGTCATTCATAGGGCCCAACTTGATAATAATCTAAAGGGTAAATTCCACTTTACCCCATTTTACTTTGGCTGGATATCACTGTACCTTCTTGTACTTTTAATTGCATCGATTTGGTTCCTTGTATTTTGGTTCGATATCACTTTACCCCTTTTACTTTCAATTCATCGATTTGCCCCCTTGTACTTTGGCTCGATATCACTTTACCCCCTTCTACTCTCAATTGATCGATTTACCCCCTTGCACTTTGGCTCGATATCACTTTACCCCCTTCTACTCTCGATTGCAACGATTTGTCCCATTGTACTTGAAAATTTATCTCAATGTGGCCCTTGCCGTTAGTTTTCAGACATTTGACCTAAACATCGTTTGATCTAAATTTGAAAACTACAAAAAAACCACCCCTCCCAGTTTAAATAATTATTAATAAAAAAAAATTGCGGCTGACGTCGTGGAATATGTTTTTTCGCTGTCTTGCCTTTTTTATTATTTTATTTTTTGTTGTTTTCTATTTTTTATTTATTTTTTATTTTTTTAATAATTATTTAAACTGGAGGCGTGTGACATTTTACTAATTTTCATACTTAAATCAAACGGTGTTAAGGTCAAATGTCTGAAAACTAACGGCGATGGCCACATTGAAACAAATTTTCAAGTAAGGGGGGCAAATCGATGCAATCGAGAGTAGAAGGGGGTAAAGTGATATCGAGCCAAAGTACAAGGGGGCAAATCGATAAATTGAGAGTATAAGGGGGTAAAGTGATATCGAACCAAAGTACAAGGGGGCAAATCGATGCAATTAAAAGTACGAGGGGGTAAAGTGATATACAGCCAAAGTACAAGGGGGTAAAGTGAAATTTACCCAAAAATAAATTGAAATCATATTGTTGCATGAATAAAAATAAAAGTAAATTGAAATCGTAATGAATGCATGATAGGAATTAAATGGAAAATAAAATAAAAAGTAGAGTATTCTATTATTTGTATGTAGACACACACGGAGTCAAAACACGTGTCCATATTGAGCACAGACCAAACCTTATCACCGCCACACCTGTCCGCTGCTCCCCACTAAAGTATCCTCTGTACAAACAAAAAGGGAAAATCAAAAAATAAATAAAAACAAATACGTAGCACGTGGCGCACGTAGACCAGCCCACGTGTCCCTCGCGTACTTGCTTAAGTAATCTTGCGGCGGAGGAAAAAACAGAAAAAAAGGTAAAAAAAAGAAGAGAGAGAGAGAGATTTGGCGAAAATGGTGAGACCGCAGTCGTCGTCGAAGAGATCGGAGCGGCGGGAGGGGCGCTACAAGGGCGTCAGAATGAGAAAATGGGGGAAGTGGGTGGCGGAGGTCCGCCAGCCCAACAGCCGTGACCGGATATGGCTGGGCTCCTACGACACGGCGGAGGAGGCGGCTAGGGCATACGACGCCGCCGTCGTCTGCTTGCGCGGATCTTCTTCCGTGCTCAATTTCCCTGATGATCCGCCGGATGTAATCTCGGCCGATGGATTCTCGCGGTCGCAGATTCAGGTTGCGGCGTCCAAGCACGCCCGTAGATCGGCGGCGCCGGCGGTGGCCGATGTTGAGTTGAAGCAGTCGTTGGTGGGTAGTCTGCTGTTGGGGGAGAAGGCGGATTTGGGGTCTTCTTCTTTTGGAGAATTTCATGGTGGTGGTGGGGGATATTTGGAAGCGGAGGAGAGAGGCAGAGGCGGAAGCGCCGGTGCTGGAGGTGATGACGTCATCGGCGGCGGTGTGTTTTTTGATACACCGCGTGTGTGGAAGTTTTGAAGACTTTCCGCTTTATATTTAGGGTTTTTTTTTTTTTTTTTCTCGTTAATTTATTTTTTGCCCCTTTGTTTTTTTGTAGTTAGCTTTTTTGACAGTATAAATATTTTGTTTCTTTGTAACAAGTTCGTATTTGATATTTCGATTTAGGGATTGACATGATAAGTTGTTAAAAATTCAAGATTTAGTTAATAATGGTTAATCTCTCTCTTAAATATGTATTAGAGCATTAACAAAAAATTAACAAATCTAATCCAAAAACACTTCATGGAAAATTTAACCAGTCTCATATAAAAACAAGCTCAAGCAATTATTGTAAAATTTTAACAAGTGTGTCAAATTAAACAATAGCTAGTAGGCAAAGTGTAAAACTTGAACAATTGATTAAAAAGACCACCTTTCTAAGGCAAAATCAATTTCTAAAAAGATTTCTCATTTTTCAGAAATTACATCTAGATCCATCCAGTTTGTAAATTTCTTACATCCACTCCTACAAAAGAGTGTTAATATAAGATATTTACAAATTTCAAGGAGATGGATGTAATTATAGAAAAATGAAAGGGGTTTTTATAATTAATTTACCCTTGTTTAAAAAAATAACAAATACCATCTATATAAAAAATTAACAAATAGAAACAAGTATAGAGGTGGAGATAAATACTTCAAATTATACTAAGATAAAGGTTCAACAAGTACTGAAAAAACTAAATTGGGGTCCATACGGAAAGAATCATAAAAGATAGAACCAAAACAAAAAATATACCTACTCTAAATTAAATGTGCATTACTAATTTAAAAAAATAATAATAAATTAAACCTAACAAACAGCTTCAACAACAAGCCTCTTCGATATCCCATCTTCACAATTTGTTGACCCGAAAATACCCTCCGAAGCCGTCACCACACACCTTTCTTTCCCCACACATGCCTACAAAATTATTAAATAAAATAAATTAAATGTCAAAATAGATATATATATAATAATTTATTTATTTTAATACAATATAATATACACAAACCTGAACGAGAATGCTCATTGCATCATTCTTGGATTCACATGTTCCCTTCTGGAAAGCAGCACCGCAACTTCCTCGTACATCTCCGAAGCCGGCGAATTTAATGTCGGAGATCTGTCGGCCCTCGCACGACAGCTCCATCTCCCTGTTTTCATAAGCCGACCCGCACACGGTCCCGGGTCGGACCGTTTGGAAGCTGACCAAACTCGGGTTCCCGCCGAATTCTTCAAACAGGACAAGTTCGTTCACATCCTCGTTCATGAAAGATCGGGGCACGTGGTACCATCTCTGGGTAGGCTGGCCGCAGTTCCAGACGCATTTCGTGCTGTCGTAGGAGCCGCGGTAGTCACACGGCTCGGCTGAGCAGCCGTCCACGTCAGCAACGTAGCTCGGCCAGTACCTCCCGAGGCTGTTGCCGTTGACCCATGCAAGACCTTTTCCTAACCCTTGCATGTCAACCACCACCGGCTCTTCTCCTATTGGAGCCTTAAATGTTGTCTGTACATATTTATAATATATATATAATTAAAATTAAAATATATATAAATATCAAAATTTAGTTTATGGATTTTTTTTATTTTTTTAATTTTTACCTTGTACCACGTCATCATTCTGTTGGTGGGGAGATCTTGAGATTTCCAGTGATGATCTGCAGAATTATTAGTATTGAAGAATTTGTTGTCTAATCCTTTCAATCCAACCTGGTACGACCATTTATGCGACGAGAGGTCCTTGATTATCGTCTCGTCGCCTTTTCGTCCGATTATTTCGATTGGTCCAGGTAGACCGGTTCGTATCTTTTCAAATTCCGCGCCGTAGTTCTGTCAATTAATAATCAGTTAGGGTTTGTGTATGTGCCAGTTAAATTAAAGTTGATTAGATGAATTGATTTAAGTTAATTAGTATATAAATATACCTGAAGTCCAACGGTGGCGCTGAGCAATGATATTTGATTGGTTCCGTGTTTCGGCTTGATTTTCTTCTCGAATACGTAGTTGAAAACTCCGGATGTAGCCCATTGCGAACCTAAAAAAAATGGTATAGCATAATAAATTAGCAGTTAATTAATTATAGTATACCACATATTTATTTGAAAATAAATCGTATTTTTAACGAGTATAAAAAAAACGTACCTAAGTAGTCGCCGTTGATATAAGCGTGCATTACTTGTCCGGTTCCATTAACACGAAGAGTCATGTTACGGCTCCAGATCGGATCTTTCTTTTCGAGTTTCACACTATTATAAATTCATATAATTAATTAGGAAATTTAATATTTTTATATTTATTAAAAAAGGATATATATATACATACCTAGTCATGTACCACAAATAATCACTAACATCATTTGTGACCTTTTGATCAACAAGATGGCTAGCAGATATTTGGCCCTTTCCATGAACAACAGTTTGTTTAACTTGTTCATCTCTCCATACCCATTTCAACGCGCTCGGTTCGTTTTCGGCTCCATTCGTTTTCATCTCCATCACCGATGTCTGAGTGTTCACCTGTAATTAAAAAAAATTAGGGTTTAACAATAAAATTTCATTACAAAAAAATATGTAATTAAAAATTTTAATTAATTAATTACCTTGGCAGTGTTGTATGCTTCCTTCTTACAATCTGGGAGTATGCTAACAGACCAAGCTGGAATTGTGTAGTCAACGCCTTGGTATTTAATTGTTGCATCTGATGTTGAATTTGTGTTACCAAAGAAACAGCTTGAACTTCCATTCAGTGCATAAATTGTTGCCTGCAGCACTCAAATTTTCATTTTTATTTAAATTAAAGTAAATTAAACCCATTTTTAATTTGGCCAATTGAATAATTACGGGTTTCGAAACGTACATAAACGGAATTTCCGAAATCGATTGAGGAAATGTTGCCGTAAGTGAGAGTTTTCTCGATCGAATGAAGAACATCATGAAGCTCCTTCAAGTGTCCATATTTAGGTTGATTTAGGCCACCTGCATTTTATTTATTTAATTAGGAATCAAATCAAATTAATAATTATGTAGTAATTAATTAATTAATTAATATATGATTAACACAAATTAAATATAATCTTGATTACCATATTCATTGAGTGGGGCATCGTAGTCATAAGATGTTGTGATATACGGTCCACCAGCTGTTCTACCAAAATTGGTTCCACCGTGGTACTGTATATAATAATAATTTACATAATTAGAAAATTTAATTAAAGCTAATCATAAAAATTATATTGAAAACGTGATTAATTAGTACTAAACCATGTAATAGTTCTGGAAAGTTCCACCAGTCTGGTAAAAGCGTGCAACTGCATATGCCACATCCTCTGCAGTTCTTAGTGGATTTTTGCCACCCCAAAACTTAAACCTAATTTATCAACATACATTAAAAAAAATGAAATAATTATTTAAAATAAAAATATATATATATAAATATAAATATAATAATTACCATCCAGTCCAATTCTCCGTCCACATTTTGGGGCTATTTGGATTATTTGGTGTGAAATTGTCGCAATAAAAACCATTGCATGTGTTTATCTGTTATAAGAAACACACAAATTCAAGAATGTTAGATTTAATTTTTTTTATAATAAAATTAATAAATTGAGAAAATTAATTAATTAATAAATTACCATTGGTTGTGGGGCATCAGATTGTTGACACATAATCCAAGGGACACCAATATCAAGTGATTCGGCCATATTTGCACACCAATTGACATAAGCTTTTCCAGCATCTCCATATGTAGACATAATATTTCCATATTCATTTTCAATCTGCATGCAAAACACGTTTTTAAAATATATATGTAATAATAATTAATTAATAAAATGTAATAATTAATAAATAATTAATTTGTTCTTGTGATTTGTTTAGTATAAATAATTGAATACAAACCTGTGCAATGATGATTGGACCTCCTTGTGAAGCAAATAGATTCTCTTGCTTCACCATATCCACTATTAAAGATGTGAAATTCTGCATCTCATTCTGCAATTTAAAAAATAAAAAAATATATATAAACTAATAATAAATAAGGAAAAAAAAAACACTAAAATATTAAATAATAGAATAGAATTTTGAAAATTGAAAAATGATTACTTACCATGTAAACAGTGTTGACCGTACGTAATTCAACACCAGGCAGATTGTTCAACCAAACAGGAAATCCTCTACACATGAAAATAAATTAAAATAAATATATAAAATGTTCAACATAATTAATTAATTAATTAGCATGAAAAAAATAAAAAAAAAATACGTACCCAAAATTCCATTCGGCACAAACATACGGTCCGATACGAAGAACAACGTAAAGACCCTCGTCTTGAACCGTCTTAATGAATCTAATAAGATCCAGATTTCCAGTAAAATCGTACTGCCTTCGAATCGGCTCGTGCGCATTCCAGAATACGTACGTTTCGATGGCATCTAATCCACCTTCCTTGGCTTTCTTAATCAAATCAGGCCACATCTAATCACCATTAACACAACCAAAAATAAAAATTAATCACCAATTAATTAAATTTACACCAAAAAAACATACATTTGAATATTATACATTTAATATAGTGTATATATCTACCTCAGTAGTGCTGCGCGGGTAGTGGATTGATCCTGATAAAATAATCCTGCGTTCGCCGTCGATTGTGATAGCCCTTCCATCATGGGAAACTTGAGTAGCCAAACTGCATAGAATCACAGAGAGTAGCACTGTAGAGCAAAGAAAAATGGAAGAAAAAATTGAACGATTCATTTTAATTATGAGTGATAGAATGATTTATCCGTATATTGGTGGCTTAATCAAGGGTTATTTATAATATAGTATTAGTCTCCTGGATTAGGATAAGGTTTTAATTAGTTGGATTACGATTTGATTCGTATCCCAATTCTTATCCAAAAGAGTTTAATTGGAACAAAATTCAATCACCTAAGTTCGGAAAATAATTATAATAATAAATAGAATATATATAATATCTGATATGTAATCTTTTTTCATTTTTTTTCGGTCAAGATTAGTGTGTAATCTGCAATAAATGGATATATATATATAATGGGTATTAGATAATACGCATACGATGCATGCATTCCACGAGTGTATCTACTGTATAAACCCTAATTAATTCTGAGTGACGTTCCAATGGAATTCTGTTCATGCATGCATGCACGTTAATTATGAACAAACTTAACTACGTACGCTTAAAGGCGTGATTTGTTATCCTTAATCTAAGGGCTCAAGTTAATTACTCCTATTTATGGCTCTTGGTTACTTTTATTTTATACAACAACATGTTTAATTTACACATTAAAATTGTAGTCAAAATTATAGAATTTCGTACTACAAATATTTGAATAAGGGAAAATTGGCAAGATATGCTCCACCTAATTTTTAGATATACAATATCAATAACCCTAGATGATATGCAATCCCACAATTCATGTATATCTCACCCCAAAATCTCTCCCATAATCGTTCGATCTACTGATTTTCTTTGTTTTCGAATACTGAAGCAAAATTGGACGTTTGAATTGCACGAGGGCAATTCGCGTCCGACTTTATAGGAAATTCCAGCTAGGACTTACTGCATAATCAATGTGAGTTTTATAGCTATCGACGTCGTTTTTGTTCGTAGTAATTCAATTTTTTGAGTGTGAAATCGAGCGTACGGTTATTGATCTTGCCTTTATGATGTCGTGAAAATATTTATTTTCAGTTTACGTTGCCAGGTTTTGTAAATTAGTCCGTATTGCGATGGCGATGTTTTGATAAGTATGTTACAGTTGTTTGATAGTGGGGTGCATGCGCTGTGAATTTTAGGTTGTTTATCTGTAGTTTCTTTTATTTATATTCGATACTTTTCTCCGGTTAATTGGAGCCAGTGTTTCTTGATGCAGTATAGTTGTTTAAGGTTTGTATAGTTGATTATCATTTTTTTCGTATAGAAGTTTTCGATTGAAATGGATTTTGAGTTTACATAATCTGACGAATGAGTCAGATTATGTAAACATAAGATGCAATTGTTCGTGAAGAAGACGTAGAGGAAAAACGACTATTGCAAATGCGACAACAACAACGACGACGATAAGCAGAGAATTAGTGCAATTTCGGCAATAAGTTGTTATATGATTTTTGAATTTTGGTAAATTGGATGAGTATAAAACTCAAAATGGGCTAAGCTCAACATTTAAAAAACAAGAAGTGGCCCAAAAAGTAGAGCGAGAGACTATTGGGCTCAATTGTAATTTGCCCCAAAATGAAATTGTTATTTTATTGATTTTATGAGTGGTTTACAAACCAACTCACGTGCGTTAACCTGTTCCTTAATTACATCCAACTTAAAATATTCACAATGAATTCCGTATGACGTGGCCCAACTAATTAGCGTAGCATCAATGTTACCTAATTACGATTAATTACGTTAAGCCATGGTTTACGACACAACAAATTATTGTACTTCCATTTTCTAATACCAAGTTGATGGAACCTAAATCAAATAAATTACTAAAATATTTATAAACAATCTGATCATCAAGCTATGCGTAGTATAATTTCTTTTGAGATGCCACACCTATTTTAATCGTACTTAAACATACTCGTACAATACAATTAAAGTAATTAGTTGCAAGAATAATTTTATTGATATATAATTCTTATTTACGAATATACCATTGTTTGAAGTTCTGGATGTTTCAATTATCTTTTGCTATACAACATAAACTATAAGTCAGAAAAAATAGATCATCAATAATTGGTTTTCTAGCTAATGCAATAAAGTTCCTTTAATTAAGGCCCCATATTATAATTTTATTAAAGTTTGTGATGGATGTGCCTCCACCAGAAAAGCAAAGTATGGGTTTTTTTAAATTATTTATTTTCCTAATGATTGTTTATTATTTATATAATTATAAGAATAAATAATAATATATTAGTACCCACAGTTTAGCTAAATACTTAAATATTTATTTAGAAAGGAAAAAGAAAAAGTCGCATGATCTTTTTAAAATCCGATCATTGTGTCAATTAAAGCATTATATTGACAGATGCCTCAAGTAATTATTTAATTTGTATTTTCAAAATAAATAAATAAATAACATTTAATATGTGACATAGTACTACTATATACTATAGTATACTACTCTAATTTGTTTAATAACTATGTACAGTCACCCGTGATGCAACAAATAATTTGACTAATTAAACACCAAAAATAATATAATTTTTATGATGTTCACAAATACCAAATACCAAATACCAATCAGGATTGTGACATGACTGTTAACCTAACAATAAATTGACATTTGATTGGTTCCTGAAACAAAGTATTGCATTTTATATTTCACTTATCAACTAATTATAAAGTTTAGTTTTCAATAATTTAGAAAGACAATCGATCGGTTGCGATAATATTTTAGTTATAGTAATTTTTTTTTCTACTATATATGCTCGTTTTATTAACTTCTTAACACATGTAACAAAATTTTAAATGAGGCTATATTTGAATTAATAATTTAGTCTTTATCCTATATTTACATTATTTTGAAATATTATTAGAGGAAAATTTAGATTTCAGAATCAATTACAAGTTGAGTTTGATCTAAATATTATTATACGAGTGATTATAATACTGGTCCGAATTTATTTAATTAATTATGAAATTCAAACCTTCAACATTTGACAAATTAAATTATGATATTTCTAAAAAAAAAGGACAAATTGAATTATGATGACAAAGTCATGGAGGGGCAGAGAGTAACAAACTAAAAGTTAAGGGGCTCAAACTGAGAAGAAAATAATTGCCTAACGCGTGGGAGTTTGGAGCTAGTGTGTGGTGGTAGGCCCCCACGAAAAAGACAACCACACCAGAACCGTAGATCAAGAAAGGTAGCAAGTACACCAAATAATTCCTCCACTATCCCTATCATATACACAATAATTTATTGTAATTTGCTGAATATTAAATTAAATTATTTGAAATTAAATGTGAGATTATTTGTTAAATATCTATGTGTACAATCATGATCGACTGAAAGCCCGTTTAGCCAAATTTATTTTAAATGACATATAAAGTCTTACATTTTATAAACGGTTTTCAGAGCTGATAAGCTATTACGTCTTATTAAAATTAAAATTTTAAATTATTTGGATATGAGTTTATAAGCTATTTTTACTCATACTATCTTATAAGCTATTTTAATCACTGATATGTTCAGTCAAACACTCTCTAAGTTTTGGAAGTAGACGACGACCTTCTGAATTCGTGGTTTCTCCCTGATAAATTAAAACACTAAAATTTAATTTATGCATTTTATTCCAATTTTCTCCCAAACCATTATTTGTCTCACTAGATAGAATTTTGTAAATTCCATTGCCAAACATGTATATTATTATTATTCATAAAACAATTACAAGGCGCAATTAAATTAAGGGGAAACTACAGATAAATCCCTAATCCAAAACTCAAAACACAGATCAGTCCCTAGGTAGTTTCCCCAAGCAATTCAGTCCCTACTCACGCGCCTAACATGCAGATCAGTCCCTAATAAAATGTGCAAATACTAAAATACCCTTTACTTTATATTAATTTTACATAACTTATTTTCAACTTCCAACGCGCCGTTTGTATTACACGCTCTTTGCCAGTTTATACCCATTTTCAGACCAAGAAGAAACAGAGAAGAAACGAAGAACAAAGAAACGAAGAACAAAGAAACAACAAAGAACGAAGAAATTACGAAGCACGAAGAATCAACAAAACGCAGAAAAATAATAAAGCGAAAGGAAAAATAAAAATAAACAAACCCATTTATAGACAATGGTGAAGCATGGTAAACAACAAGGTTTGATTTTTTTTTTTTTTTTTCATTTTATTGGAAACAGACCCATTTGGGTGTTGCTTGAGCTTGCAAAAGGTTAATTTGTTATAGAATTGCATGATTTTGAACATATCCACTCATGGGTATTATGCCTCGACTTTATTCGGTGTTTCCCCTAATCATTAAATCGGTTCCAATATCTGTTGTTCTGTTGTTTGGGTTTGCAAAGATCATTTATTTGTTGTCGAATTTCATGATTTTGTAATAGTTTTCTCTTGGGTATTATTCTTATGACATGGGAAAGAGGCTTATTGTATTTTTCGTACTGGTTCTATAGTATGTGTCATGCGCAGTAATGGTATTAATAGTGCATTTAGATGGTATTGACACAGGGTACTTGAAGTATAATGTTTGGTGGTTCTGTAGTATAAGTCATATGCCACAATAGTATTGCTAGTGCTGTTGAGTGATATTGCTAGTGCATTCGAATAGTATAATGTTTGATTGTAGTGTAGTATGTGTCATATGCAACAATGGTATTGCTAGTGCATTTGGATGGTATTGAACGAAATTACTGGAAGTACTAGTAGTTGAACTTTATAGTACGTTGTATTTGTTATAATTGTAGTTTTATGTGTATGTAATTGCAGGAATTGATGTAAAAGAAGATTGCAGTAAGCTATCAATAGGCTGCAGGTGCTCACCCATCGCTTTTCAAATAGATGAATGTGTTTTTTGTGCCATAAACAATCTGTCCTTTTGTTGTAGAGCTAATAATACTATTGATTAGCTCTACTCGTACTTTTCCATTGTATACATTTTACTATATGTTTCGATGAAATGTAATTACCTTTTGAACACATGGTACTTTATTTTGCGATTAATTAGTTTGTATAAAGAATATAAGCGTACCATAAAAATAAGCAACAAATACTTTCTAGTCTATTCGAAGATACTTTGTCAACACTAGACTTGTACTTACTTGATGAACAAAGCGTACTTCACATGTGTATTCACGAAAAACTTACCATAATCGATGTTGATCGACTCCCACATTGTTCCTATTCATTCTTAATAATCTTAAACTGAAGAGTTGTGTCTTAAAATGCGATCATATGGATGCATTGGCCCAACAATAATATATAGAGTGTAACAATACTATATGAATGGCAAACATATACTTTATCAGTGAACAAAGCGTACTATAGTCACGAATCACTTGTACTTCACATGTGTATTCATTGTACTTACTTGATGAACAAAGCGTACCATATTTTTTGATGAATTGAATTGTACCAATTTCATTGACGCTTTAATGATCAATAAGTACGGGAGATGCATAAATTATGTTTTAGATGATTATTTTAAGGTAGGTGAGCATTATTGTTGCGTTTGGAATACAAAATCCCATAAATATGTTGAATTTCATACATGATACTCATATACTATACAATATATTCATACAAGTCTATAATGCTCAAGTATAAAACTAATATTTTCCTCAATTGTTACCATAATCGATATTGATCAACTCCCACACTGTCTCCATTCATTCTTAATAGTCTTAAACTGAAGAGTTGTGTCTTAAAATGCGATCATATGGATGCATTGGCCCGGAAATAATATATAGAGTGTAAAAATACTATATGAATGACAAACATATACTTTATCAGTGAACAAAGCGTACTATAGTCACGAATCACTTGTACTTCACATGTGCATTCATTGTACTTACTTGATGAACAAAGCGTACCATATTTTTTGATGAATTGAATTGTACCAATTTCATTGACGCTTTAATGATCAATAAGTACGGGAGATGCATAAATTATGTTTTAGATGATTATTTTAAGGTAGGTGAGCATTATTGTTGCGTTTGGAATACAAGATCCCATAAATATGTTGAATTTCATACATGATACTCATATACTATACAATATATTCATACAAGCCTACAATGCTCAAGTGTAAAACTAATATTTTCCTCAATTGTTACCATAATCGATATTGATCAACTCCCACATTGTCTCCATTCATTCTTAATAGTCTTAAACTGAAGAGTTGTGTCTTCAAATGCGATCATATGGATGCATTGGCCCGACAATAATATATAGAGTGTAACAATACTATATGAATGACAAACATATACTTTATCAGTGAACAAAGCGTACTATAGTCACGAATCACTTGTACTTCACATGTGTACAAAGCGTACTATATTCACGAATAACCCTAACTTTACCAGCTTATACATTGTACTCTTATGTTCACTAATTAAACAACAGTACATAGGTTTTACATAGCATGTAGACTGCAAATATTACTAGATTCAACACTATCAAACTATGAACTACTCCACCTTCAGAATTGCAATTCTTCACTTCACTTTCTCGATGGACTTGGTTCATCGACGCACTTGTAGCTTCATTTTCTTCACGATTTGAGTTGGAAAAAGTTTGCCCAACTTCAAATGGTTCACACCAATGGGAGTAACCATGGTGTGGGCAACAGTAAAACCCGAACTGCACTTGTGAATGAATTCTTTTTGTCTTTCTACGTCCTGGTCGAGTTCTCAATCAGCTGCATTAACAAAGACATCGGGCGGAGCATTACACGCATCGTACAAGTCAAAGTCCTCATCAAACGAGGGAATTGGGTTAATCGTGAATTGATATACCTGCTTGTACGTATCCGAATAATGGTTACGTACTGTCTTCCCCATTATATTATACTATGTTTTCCCACCAACAGTACCAAATTTACCTATCACCCATACTATTCAGATGAAGGTTATGTACTATCTTCCCCATTATATGATACTATGTTTTCCCACCAACAGTACCAAATTTACCAATCACGCATACTATACGAACAACGATTACGTACTGTAAGTACCATACGTCCATACCATATTTATATTAGCATGATACTATTACGTGCCATATTTTATACTATGTATCACAATAATTAACGACCATAAAGAAATGCATTTCAGCAGTACATAAAAATATGGAGACCTACCAGCCATCGGTGCGAACCCTCTTTCCACGCGAATTAGCTTCATCTTTGCGGATCACGACCACACTCATCTTCATTATCAGATGCTTATATCGACAACTTCCAAGAATCACAGTGGGTACATCATTAGATACATCATTTGTAGCCATTGTGGGGTGGGTGGGTTTTACAATGATATTTTCTTTGGAAAAAGAGGAAACCAGAGGAGAGAAAGAGAGAAGAAATAGAGAAGAAAGAGAGCAGATAGAAATGAAGAAAGAGAAGAAAGAAAGAGAAGATGAAGAGAGAGAAAATGAAGAGAGAGAAAAGGGTGAGAGTGAAAAAGAAGAGAGAGAATATAATAAAATATATAAAATTCACATTAGGGACTGATCTGCATGTCAGACGCGTGAATAGGGACTGAATTGCTTAGGGAAACTACCTAGGGACTGATCTGCGTTTTGAGTTTTGGATTAGGGATTTATCTGTAGTTTCCCCTTAAATTAATTCTTTGGCGTCGGTATAAAGTAAAAAAGGTTTCTTTATTTTTGAAAAAAAATAATTAAAGATAGAAGCACACTTTACTATAAAGTGCCCATAGTTCAATGAATAAAATCCCTCATAAAAAATGAAAAAAAAGGTAATTTTGAGGGGTAAAAGTGGGAAACTTTATGCCTAGATATTTGGGAGGAAAGCTGTTGGAAATCATTGTGAAACTTTAATTTATTATTTTTTAATTTTTTTCATTATTAAATTAAATAAGATCTCCCCATATTTTTTCCTTTGGGCAACAAAGAATAATATCTTTTAACGGAGTAGTTAGATTTGGTGGAGAGGATGGAGGGGTATATCCGTCAATTCACTGCGAACAACTGAATACTGTGAGTGGGTATTCAGCTGCACTATACATCGCTTTCCGCTCCAAAGCCCATGGGCCCCGGGCCCACATAGTGGGCCTTAACGGAACCATACGCCGGCGACGTCACTTCACCGGAATCTTTTGCTGAGTCAGTTAACGGCGAAAGTGGGGCCCGGTTGCTTGGGATCGGGCCATAATGATTGGACAGCGTTGGTCATTGACAACTGACATTTTAGAAAATTACTTTGGAATCCAATTTAATAATAGAATAAAGTTGTGATGTTTTTTTTTTCAATAAAGAAACAAACACATACTTATGTGCATCGCGTATGAGCGAAACCAGACGAGTCGGATCGAAATTAGTACTTTTGAATTTTATTTGATTTTTTTTCGTAACATTCTGAAAAGAATTGAAAATTGGAATTTCAAAAATTGGAATTAAAGGATCGGAAATCTAATGGTAAGAATTGGTATAATTCTAAGAATTACAAATACTAGTCACCTAAAATATAAAACGCACAATATTATTGATTTATATGTGTAATTTTGTGGAGAGAAAATGAAAATTTCGGAGTTGTTTTCATAAATTAAAATCGGATCTGAAAGAATTTCGAATCAGAGTCAACGAAGATCGGAAATTCCATTCTACATTCTATGCTTGGGATCGGGTCGCTCACTATTGAGTAATAATCCCTAAATTATACGAAATATGTAAAATGTATCGGACAAGTATTGTATAATTAAAGTAAAACCTCGATAAATTAATAATCTCACTTAAATAAAAATTTCTTTAATTCCCGATTCGGTAAAAACATATAAATTATTAATTCGATAATTTAATATTAGCTAAATTAATAAGATTTTTCTAGTCACGATTATATTAATTTATAAAGATTTAACTCTGGTTCAATCTAAAAAAATATCTTAGAAAATTGAAATTGATTTGTTCAACGTCACGCTCTCGTTGCTACACAAACTAGACCAGCCTTGAGCACAAGTAGTGGTGTATTTTATTTATTTATTATTTATAATAAATGAATAAAGTGGTTCACCTATGTGTGGGAAAGAGAGAATTAAATAATAAAGCAATTACTATATAACTTGCAATTCATAACAAAGCCAATAGGCATATTATTACACTAACATTTCCATCAAACTTTTTTCCAAGACTTGAGTTTTAGAGAGAGAAAGCTCAAGAATCCAAAAATCTCCTCACCAACAAACATTTTTGAGATCTTTCTTGCCAAGTAGAGAGAGAAAATTCTACCTACCAATCTAGCCATGTTGGGGAGGACATCAAAACCGGTGATCGGAATTCTCACCGGATCATTGCTCTCCGGCAACAAGTCCGGCACGGCGGAGGTCGCCGTCAGCCCGAGAAGTCCGACGGAGTCCAGGAATCACTCACCCAGAGGACTCAAAAGCTTCGATTTTGGTGGGGTGGGATTGGGTATAGTGGCCGCCCTAGAAAACTCCGCCGGCGGCCGGAACGAAATTCCGGCGTTGTTCGGCCGGAACTTGGGGAGATCCAGTCCGATTCCGGTGGTTAATTCACCGAGAAACAGACGAGGATCGGACGAAGCGGAGATGGAGAGGAGTCTGGAGGAGTACACCATAGTGACCTGCCACGGCCCCGACGAGTCGTACACGAAGGTGTACTCCGACGCGGCGGCGGACGGCGGCAGAAAGGGCGACGACAGGGCGCCTTTCAGAATACAGACCAACGACAAGAGCAGCCGGGCAACCGTATTCCACATATCTCCGGCGAGATCTGACGCCGGGATTCCGCCGTCGGATTTTCTGAGCGCCTGCAATCTGTGCCGGAAGAACCTCCACGGCAAAGATATATACATGTACAGGTATACTTCAAAAAAGTCCACTTTTTTAGAAAATCATTCAATTCCAAGATTTGATTTTTAATAATTTTGAATAATTATTTAATTTGATTTTGATTTGATTTTGCAGGGGAGAGAAAGCATTCTGCAGCACAGAGTGTAGGTACCGGCAAATAGTGGTGGATGAGCGCAAAGAAAAATGCAGCTCTGAAGCATCACGGCTGCCGGCGGCGGCGGCGGCGGCGGAAGTTGCAGGCTCGCCGTACGCTAAAGGACCGATCTTTACAACTGGAATTCTGGCGATTTAAATTAATTAAATTAGCCAAGAAAAGCATAAATAAGTTTGATAAGACATAAATATTATAAAGTATAATACACTAACGGTGATGAGTATGAATTCCGGGATGTAAAGTGTTACAAACACCATTAATACATATCAGAGAAAGCTCAACCTTTTCTTTCTTTTTCTTTTTTTTTTAAATTAAAATTTGAGGAATATTTTTTTTCAATTTTAATCGTGATTTATTATTATTGTTATTATTATTTAACTGAAAGAGATTTAAACAGAAAAGCTGTGGTACCATTACCATTTAAGCTAAGCCTCAATGATTGATCATAATTTATCATTCGTATCAATATTAGTATTTGTATTTGTGTACAAATGAAGTTTAAATAACAGATTGAAGAGTAGAAAAAAATTAGGTAATTATCAGTCCTCCAAACCCTCTTTTTGTACGTTTCTTACGTTAACAACCTTTTATAGGGGTGAATGTAAAAAAAATAACAAATTGCAGGGTGCTAGATGTAATTTTTAAATAATAAGGATGCAAAAGAATAATTCGTAATTACAACTAGAGGAACAAATAAGAAGTAATTATAGAGGAAAGCTTTCGGCTCCACCCTTAAGAAAAAGAGAATAAATAAAGAAAATTAATGGGTGTGGGGCCCAGTGGAGGAGTCATGTAACAGGTACAGCAGAGGTCAATTGACGCCATTATGAAATAAATATCAACTAGTACTTCACCCGTGCGTTGCACGGATGTCAGTTCCAAAATGAAAAAAATAATAATATTCAAACGATTGTGTCTTTATAACAACACCAATTCAAGTAAAACAAAATGAAAGGAAATAAAAGAAACTATCTCTTAATTCAGAGTTGTAACACATGAAATTGAATTAAATATTACAAAGAAGAATATGCGAATGGCGCAAAGCACGATATGAAGATTAAGTGAAATAATTTAAAACATATGGTATAAATCTATTTCATGGAATGCAATCTACTACACCATGTGAATCCTCTGCAAAATAACTAACTTAACAACAACACAGTAGCATAGATGTACCACAATAGATATTCAAATAACCTGCAAGTTTATCACTAACAACATTCAATTAGTAATGCACATTACTTAAACAACAACACAACCTATAAATATTGCAAAAGAGATAAGATGTATACACCAATACCAATAATAATACCATTACTGATATCAATATTGATACTATTATTGATATTAATACTGATAGTAATACTTATACCAATACTAATACTAATACTAATACTACTAATACTAATACTAATACTAATATTGATACTCATACTAATACTGATACTAATATTATTACTCATGCTGATACTGATGCCGATAAAAATAGTAATACTAATACTAATATTATACTAATAATACTGATACTAATACTAATATTGATACTGAAATTGATACTAATATTGATACTCATACTGATATTGATACTGAAATTAATACCGATACTGATACATATACTGATACTTATATTGATACCAATACTGATACTTATACTGATATTGGTATTGATATCGATACTAATACCGATACGGATACTTATATTGATATTAATACTAATATTAGTACTAATACTAATACTATTACTAATAGTAATATTAATACTAATATTGATACTAATATTATTACTAATACTATTACTAATACTAATATAAATGCTAAAACTAATTTTAATGCTAATGATTTAATGCTAATGATACATATACATATACTGATACTGATACATATACCGATATTGATACTGATACAGATACTGATATTGATACTGATACTGATACTGATACTGATATTGATATTGATATTGATATTGATACTGATATTGGTATTGGTACTGGTACTGGTACTGATACTGATATTGATATTGATACCGATATTGATATCGATGCTAATAATGATACTGATACTGGTAGTAATACTGATATTGGTACTGATACATATTGTGGTATTGATACTTATACTGATACCGATACTAATACTGATACGGATACTTATACTTATGTTAATCCTAATATTTGTACTAATAGTAATACTATTACTAATACTTATACTAATACTAATACTAATACTAATATTAATACTAATATTAATACTAATACTAATACTAATAGTAATACTATATCAATACTAATACTATTACTAATACTAATATTAATACTAATAATATTATTAATACTATCACTAATACTAATATGTTAATATTGTTAATGTTAATGCTAATACTAATTTTGATGCTAATGCTAATCTAGATATGCTAATTATTATGTTAATGCTCATTATGATTGTAATTCTAATATTATCCAAATCCTTATCGTATTCCTGATCCTATTCATAACACTAATCATAGTTCTAATCCTAATCATAATCATAATCCTATTCCTAACATTAATCATCTTTCCAATAATTTTAATACTAATAACGCTAATGTTAATTCTAATTCTAATCTTAATTCTAATTCTAATTCTAATCCTAATGATAATTATAATCCTAATACTAATGCATATCACTAATTATCGTACTAAGCATAATCATAACCTTAATTATAATTCTAATACTAATGTTAATCATAATCCTAATATTAAGCACAACTTCTGAGTTTGCAACAACTTTTTTTGCAATGATCTATTATTTAGTATAAAAAAACCAAGTTTATTCAATGTCGAACCTTTATATCAAATTTCTTATGTGTGGTAGCTGAACCATAAAAAATCACATATTAAATATATTAGAAATTAATATTTAATTATATTATCAAACTGACATTAAAATTATTTAAAATATTATAAGGGCATAAGCAAACGTTGACGTAAAAGAACAGTAATCATTGTTAATAAGTTAAATTATGAAAATCCTCCTGAACTTAGGCTAATTTACAGAAAACACCCCCACTTATCGGTGATTACCAAAATCCCCCTGATGTTTGTTTCTGTCTTACACGACCCCCTTATGGTGTGATTTTTTACGGAATTTTTTTTATTCCATGTAGTGTCCCAAAAAATATGGAGTCTACCCTTGCAGACGTGACATTTATTTTATCGTACTTTTTAAACTAAAAAATTACCCTCATGGGTGGTCATGGTAATAATAAAAGTTTGTGAAAGTGTTATTTAAGAAGAATAAAGATTTCGTGTAAAGTTCACCTGAGGGTAATTTTTGTCTTTAAAAAGTACCATAAAGAAATGTCGTGTGTGCAAGGGTATAATAAACATTAGAGGAATATTCCACGTAATAAAAAAATTCCTTGAAAAATCATACCATAAGGGGGTCGATCTAAGACGTAAACAAACATTAGGGGAATTATTAATATAAACTATTTACGGCAAGAGCACTTCGAGTGGGATTATTAAATGAGCTATCAAAACATTTAACCACCATTTTTATACTCCAAAATAGTAATTTTTAATTTTAATAGAGTTATGAAATGAGATCTTTTGATATTTCACCTTTCAGAATGTAAAAATACATTATGCAATCATGCAAAATAAAATATCAAACATGAGTTATGAATTTAACCACCTCAGTGTCCATTTAGAAAATAATATGTGGCAGTTAGATATATTTAATTAACAACTATTTAATACCTATGGTTGGAGCAAATACATTTAGATAAATATCAAAATAAAATATAAAATAGCACATAAATATTTGCAAAACCATTTTGATACTTTTGGGTTGGAGTTGCTCTAGATATTTACTTAATTATATTTATTAGAGTTATAATGAAATACTTATAAGTGGAATACAATATATAGTATATACGGCCATTATACATTTTAAACAAAACAATTGATATTCTTAATGTTAGGCATTAAATAAAGTGGATAAACGAATTTAATACCGAAGATTTAGAATAACATTATTATATTTTGAAATATATAAAATCAATTAGTTTTTCTTTATCAATTGATTAAACTTAACTTAGATTATTCAGTTTATTAGTATAATCATGATAAAATTTGTATTTTAATTAGTATATAATTTAAAAAGTTAAATCAATCGTAAAATTTATTGTCACTGGATTCGGTGAAGAAACAATAATTGTTTAAATAATAACATGAAATTCATGTAGTATAATTTTCAATATGGTAGATAATTGGGAGTACATTACTCTACACATGGCATAATAAATAGAGTCAATTTTCGCAAGATAGTAAATTCAAACATGTATCTTTCTTTTTTACAGATAATATTAGTATATAATATTAAATTAGTAAAAAAAATGCATATTCAATAGTCATGTTCATGTAAAATGTATAATATCAAATAATTTATTCTGTAATATTTTTTTTTAATATAAATCCAAGTTTATGAATTAAAATACAAAATTTTCGAAACACTATCAATCATACAATTATAATAAGTGAAGATTTTAAATTGAATTTAAATTAAACTAATTACTATTAAAATTAAATTAAAAATAAAACTACTTAAAATTTCCAAGAAAGTTTATATATTTAGAGCATTTTATAAATAGTACGATATAAATATATAATAAAATAATTTAATATCTTTTTAAGTTTGGAAAATGGTGACGTATTTTTTAATGATTTATTTTCACCAATCAATTTGCCACATAGGATGAAATTGAATACATGTCACCAATTGAAATTGACAAATGTCAATCAATTAGGTGTGAAATTCAACTTTTATATATTATATAGATTAATGGGTACAAAATAATTTCAATTTCTAGTGAGATTTTTCCCTGTGGGCCCCACATTACGCAACAAAGAGAAAGCTAATTATAAAATGGCGGGGCCCACTCATTTTAGAATTTGACAATTTTGTCGTCAAGTCACAGTTCCCACATTGTATCAACTTCTCTCTCTAGTACAAAAAAAGGAAAAGAAAAGATCCGAAGAGCATCATTTATACTCCCTCCGTTCCTAAATATGTGTCGTTTTTCACATTGGCACGTGTCTTAAGAATCTCAATAAATATGTCTTGATTTTAGGAAAATAGATATAGATAGACCAAAATATCCTTATTTATTAATTAATGCAGAAAGAGTGTTGGAGAGTTAATAAGGGTATAATTGAAAAATATGTAATTAATGCATCATTGGAATTATGAAGTGACATATAATATGGAACAAAAAAAATTCTTAAAAGAGACAGATATTGTGGAACAGATGGAGTATTTAATACAACAAAAGTATCTCACCATCATTAAAATGTAGTAATAAAACTTATTAGTTATTTTACCATAATTTCTAAATAATAATTATAAAACAAAAAAATGTAATAAAAAGAAACTAAACATACTCAGTTCTTGTACTGAAAACACATTACAAATTTGCTCACCAAACTGAACCTTCATTTAAATTAACCATCCCTAGTCGAAAAACTAAAATTTAAAAAAAAAAAATACATAGTGATACACTTCTGGAATTACGGGAGGAGGCATAAATTTAAAAATGGAGACGACAAAAGGAAAACGAAAAAAAAAAAATTTACTTCCCTTTAAAAAGCAGCAGCAGCAGCAGCAGGGTGGGGGGTTTTCTACATATTACTGGTAATACAAGGGGGGTTGAGCAGCGGCGATGGTGGCATAACCACCATCATACATAGCTTGAGTGGCGGCACCAAAACGCTGGCCCTGTGAATTCATAAGAACTTGTGCTGCTGCACCCATCTTACTCATAGCAACCTGCCTCTCGTATGCCGCCAGGTCAGCAGCTGTAAAACCGGCTATATTATGAGCTGTCATCGGGGGAGGTAGTGGGCCCGAGCTCGTTCCAGGTGGAGTAGGCTTACTACCCCACGAGCACTGCACATCATTATTCAATTCATTATATATTTTAAAAAAAAAAATGCTTAAAGAAAATGGAATGAAAAGCAACCGTATTGTACTTGTACCTTAATGGGTTTGCCAAAGAGAATTCGAGCATTGCCCATTTGGATTGCACGAGCAGCTTCGGCATGGGTGTTGTACCTTATGAAACCAAAGCCTTTGTCTCTTTGAATGCGCACATCTTCGATTACTCCAACACCGAGTGCATGGAAATGACGGTGGAGATCGACCGAGCTCACCTGGAACATGATCGGTGTGTGACAAAAGGAAGAAAACAATTTATGAGAAAATCGAAAAAAGATATAATATGGAAAATTAAATTCGATTCAACAGTTACTTACTTCAGGAGCAAGATTGCCAACATAAACAGTGGTGTATTGTGGATTGTTTTCCGGTGCATCTTCATTCCTCTTCTCTTGACCCTCTTCTGCACAACAAATTATGCGTAAAAACGTCTATGAATTATCTCGTGATTATAAATCTAGTGCAATCTTCGGTTTACATGCCAGGTTAAATGTGAATACTGTTTTAGAAAGAAAACAAACCGAACCTGATATTCCATTTGTAAGTTCGACAACAGTTTTGGAATCGGAACTCTGCTGGTCATCGCCTAAACCAGCAGCACCTTTTGCGGCCCAATTGCAGCGAATTTGTCTACTTCCAAGCCACTTCCCTGGATTTTTTTTTTTAATTTATGCAAGTAAGAATCTACATTAGCCGTCACTAAAAAATGTTGTTTTTCTAGAGTCGATGGTTCATCTTACAAATTTGAAGTTATATACTATACAGAACTTTTTATAATATGATTGTATTCTACCACAGCCAAAATTCATCGTATCTCAAGAAGTTCAATATGCTCTCTCACCAGTACGGGATCTTGCACTCAAATTTCTACGACTTTTATCCAATTTTCAGAAGAAAGAGCTTCCAAAAGTTCATAGTTAACTCATTTTAAGTCTATCTTGAAGAGTTATATTGTTTTGAACCTTCTTTAACTTTTGACAACATGATGTAAAGCAAAAATGGGTACACTTCTGAAACTGAATAAAACGGGCCAAAGAATGATCTTCCAAACAACTAATACAGTTTTCATCAAACTTTAACTTCTAACCATGTGATGAAATTTCTTTGAAATATTTTATGCTTTTAAATTTTTATTTTATTTTTAAAGCGTAAAATCATATTCATGTAAATTCAATATGCTTAGATTCACATGAAATTCTACTTGTCTACTTCAGTGAAAATTATTAAAAAAATCTTGCACATCACTGATACTTTATTAGTTAAAATAACTCTCTAGCGTTGGACTTTATTACGGCTACCTCCACCATACGAAAATACTAAATTCCATGAGAAAAAATAAGCAAAAAAAAAAAAAATCAAGAAAGGAGGTAATAGCAGAATATGTCATCAGACAATTTAATAATCCAATAAAATCTAATAGAACAGGAAAAAGTAAAAGTAAAATTCTCACCAGTCACGTCATTAATCGCACATTGAGCCTCCTAAAGAAATACACAATGGAGCATGATCAATGTATGTATTCCTTAATATATGGAAGAAAATGAGAAACATTATGCATACCTGCTGGCTACGAAAAGAAACAAACCCGAAACCCCTTGACCGGCCAGTCTTCTGATCCCACATCACCCTTGCATCTCTGCATCAATAAAAAGAAATTAAAATATTAAATTTACTGACCCAATTTAAAAAAAAAATATATATATATATATCAAAATCAGTAAATTTGAACTTACGAACAACTAGGATAAACGGAGAAGCATGCAAATAAGGTAGCATCAGTAACTTCCGGGCTTAGATCACCGACAAAAATGTTGAAGTGACCTTCATAAGAAGTTTAAACATAGGAAACACTATCAAAACTAAAGCCAAAAACTGTGACATGAAAAGAGGATTAAAAGTGTATATACATACTTGATGTGTCCTCTCTTTGAGCACTAGCATATGCCCAATTGACTTTTATAGGCTGTCCAAACCTGCAAAATGCGTATTAGCCAGAGAAGAAAGTCAACTCCGGTTTCAATAACCAACCATAGCTATGCTTACAAATGCCTGCCGTTCAGAGACACAATGGCGAGGGCAGCTGATCGACGGTCGAAGTAATCCACAAAACCATAGGATGACTGCATCACAAGGCGGTGTAAACATTGTATTACAAAAGAGCAATAAAATCTCACCATGGAATTCACAAAATCAAATTTCATATAAACTAGTCTATAAACTTTATGTGATAAGCAAGTCTATAAACTAGTAAAGAAAGGTGAGATAATAAGTATTAAATTTGTACCTTCTCTTTCCGAATGAGCTTGCAACTCTCGAGAGGACCAGTACCAGCGAAAACCTCTTGAAGAAGCGGTTCGGTAACCTGTGGGTGGATATTTCCAACATACCTGTGTTGCATCAAAAGAAAATTGGAAAAAAGAATGCAGAGGAATAAACGAAATGATAATAAGGAACTGGAACTCACACACTGCGGCATGTAGTTGAATCAAATCCAGGTGGCAAATTCCCACTCAAGATAGGCTCGATCTGCGTATTAAATGGAAGTTCGTAAGAGTTAAGATGTAAATATAAAAGATTCTCTTCAGGTGAAATTCAAACATTAGGATATAAATCCTTTCGGAGAAGGTCTTCAAGTGAGACTGTATGATGGATTAATTTGTTTCCTCATTCAAATACAAAATGGCAGATCAGATATTATGAACAGATTTTATGGTCATTCAGGCAACAAAATTACCCATTAAAATTATAAGGAACGATAGCACATCGGCTCCTTTCTAACGTGTGAAGCAGCAAGTAATTACAATATATTAACAACTTGCTAGTCATTGAAAGATTATTTCCAGGCCAATATTACAAAAGTAACAAAATTACAAAAGTTTAATCTCCTCCACATAAAACCTACATGATGGGGAAAAACAGAACTTCTTGATGGATCACTAAATACATAGATAAATTATATTTGGAAGCATCCTAAAAAGACACGTAAACCCACAGAAAAAAACAGAAAAATAAAGGAAATGAACAACTTTCCGCTCAGATTTTAAGCGGCGAAATGACGCACGTAATTGCAGTTACGACAAATAAATCTAACATTGCATTGTCCAACTCAAATACGAAAAGATGGTGAAGCACGCAACTCAGTTGCAGAACGTAAGAGAATCGGGAACAGCCACCTAAACAATCAACCTCATCTAACTAACATAACACACACACACACACACACACACACACACACACACACACACACACACACAAAATGCATTCAAGAACTTCTTAAACACAGTAAATAATCCAACATTCGCAACTTCTTCACAGAGACAACGAAACAAGCTTCGGAAACAAGTTCGGTTCAACCGTTGCCATCCACCATTTCATTATGCATTACATAACTAAAAAGAACCATTACTTTGCACAACAAGTGATTCAAAAATGAAGCCTAAACAAATGTTAGCACTGAACTTAATAATTGTTCAAAACATACACGAAAGGTAAATTAAGTGCAACAGCCCCATAGAAAAAAGGGCATAACCCAAACAGCAAAATAACACCCCAAAAAAAGGTGGAAAAATAAATAAATTAATAAATTAATAATAATTAAAAACCTGAGGATGAGCGAGGAGGCCCGGATGATACAGTGATTGTTGCATCAGTGCTTGCTGCTTCAATCTCTGCTGCTGCTGCATCTTCCTTTTTTTTTATTTCGTATAAATAATACAACAATATTGAAAATTGAAAAAAATTAAAAATTGGATAAACTAAGATAAATTGAAAGACGAAGAAAAAAAAGAAGGAAAAAAAAAGAAGAAAAAGAAAAGAAAAAAAGAAAAAGAAAAAAAAAACCCTCACGGAGAGGGAGAAGAGTTGCAGAGCGAAACAGGGGTGTGAGAGAGACGAATTTGAGGTGATGCTGTGCGTCAAAGTACACTCACTCTTCTTATTGCCTTTTTCACGGGCCGAGGGTTTTTATTCGCTGTTTCCGTTTGTTTTGCCTAGTCCGTGCAACTGGCTCTTTGCACCGTCGGATCTTTAATCACTGGATTTTTTATTTAAAAGTAATCAGAACTAATTTCAATTGCGTTCTAAAAAAAATCAAATTTGGATTTTGAAAACTGATATGAAAAATATATTATTAACTTAATTTGCAGAAAAAAGAAATTAAATTTTTGAAAATCTATATAATATATAAAAGTTGAATTGCATAGCTAATTGATTGACATTTGGCAATTTCAATTGATGACATGTCCTCAATTTCATCCCATGTGGCGAATTCATTGGTGGAAATAAATCATCAAAAAATATGTCATCATTTTCCAAAATTAAAGGTAATTAAATATATTTAATTATTTTATTAATACATTTATATCCTACCATTTATAAAAGGGCTCTAAATATATCAACTTTCTTGGAAACCCTACATAAATTTATTTTTGAATTTAATTTTGTAATTAATTTAATTTGAATTTAGTTAAATTCGATTTAAAATCTTCCCTTATTATAATTGCATTATTGGTGGTGTTACGAATTTTCTTAATTTTAATTCATAAAATTGGATTTATATTAAAAAAACATATTGCTAAATAAATTATTTGATATTTTACATTTTACATGAACATGACTAGAGAATATGTATTTTTTTACTAATTTAATATTATATATTAATATTATCTGTAAAAAAGAAAGATACATGTTTGAATTTACTATCTTGCGAAAATTGACACTATTTGTTATGC
The DNA here is from genome assembly GCF_000504015.1 of Erythranthe guttata. Next base: position 631,634 of record NW_012194522.1, read on the forward strand.
CATGTGTAGAGTAATGTACTCCCAATTATTTACCATATTAAAAATTACAGTACTTCATGTTATTATTTAAATAATTATTTTTTTCTTTACTGAATCGAGTGACAATAAATTTTACGATTGATTTAACTTTTTAAATTATATACTAATTACAATACAAATTTTATCATGATTATACTAATAAATTGAATAACCTAAGTTAAGTTTAATCAATTCATAAAAAAAACGAATTGATTTTATATATTTCAAAATATAATAATTCTAAATATTTGGAATTAAATTCGTTTATCCACTTTATTTAATGGCTAATATTAAAAATATCAATTGTTTTGTTTATAATAATGATCGTATATACTATATATTGGATTCCACTAATAACTATTTCATTATAACTCTAATAAATATAATGAAGTAAATATCTACAACAACTCCAACTTAAAAGTATCAAAATGAGTTTGCAAATATTTATGTGCTATTTAATATTTTATTTTGATATTTATCTAAATGTATTTGCTTCAACCATAGATATAAAATAGTTGTTAATTAAATATATCTAATTGCCACATGTTATTTTCTAAATGGACACTGAGGTGGTTAAATTCATAACTCATGTTTGATATTTTATTGTGCATGATTGCATAATGTATTTTTACATTCTGAAAGATGAAATATCAAAATACCTCATTTCATAACTCTATTAGAATTAAAAATTACTATTTTGGAGTATGAAAATGGTGGTTAAATGTTTTGATAGCTCATTTAATAATCCCACTCGAAGTGCTCTTCCCGTAAATAGTTTGTATTAATAATCCCCC